>KN474730.1:93047-152991 GCA_000787095.1 Periophthalmodon schlosseri
CTTCTTGTTGTATAAGTAACTTGTTGCTGTTGCTCCAAAGAGAATGTGGGCTGTCACCATGGACAGAATAAAAATAAGAAAGAGCCGATGGTTGTGCTGACCAATGCACCGGTTCAGGAAAAGGCAATGATGATCATAGTCCTTAATGCAGACGTCACAGAGCTTACAGTGTTTTGTGTTGTCAGGCAGAAACAACTAAAGAAGAGACAAGAGTTTCAGTGAACATCCACACTATTCAGGAGCTTTATTTTATCTAAAGCTAAACGGTAAAATGCCTAATGTGCCTAATTAGTAAAATAATATATTTCAACTCAATATCAGATCCATTACTCCATTACTTACTTCACAATATGGGCAGAATCTATGATGACTTTGGTTGTTCTCGACTAAATCAGCTATACAGGAAAACCTAGGATTGGCTTCTTCTCTTTTCAACCTCCCGGGATCCTGGATTAAAATCTTACAGAACAAGCACAAAACTATAGAGAAGTGGATCATTGACACTTGGACCAATGGAGAGGCTGGCCAAACACATTCAAAAAGTTAAGGAAATTATTTTTCATACATTTAGAAATTAGAAACTTACTTTATTTGATTAAATTAGATTATCTTTAAAGAAGACATACTATGTTTTATGTGTAATTAATGTTAAATTATTAACATATGTAGATCATTATTTTACATTTTAAACAGCAAAATATATCTCTACAACGGCTTAATAATCGAAACTATATTAGTTCCAAGTTCCATTGACTTCCTGTTCAAAAATGCAAAACTGAGAGGCCCTGCATCTTCATAGTGGTATTAAATTGCACTAAGCACTGCAGTAGCTATTAGCTATAGCTATTTTGAATAAAGAGAACTGGGGTGAACAATACAGAATTACTCAAACATGCATGAATCAATCAAAATACAACGCTGAGTTAGTTAATGATGAGGGAACACCGTTATAACATGGTTAAAAGCCCATTAAGGTCAATCGTAAATAATATGTCCCCTTTAAAATAAATAAACTAATATTGTAGCTACACACATGTTTACAAGGATATTAGGCATGATTTTCTCATAGAAGCAAAGGAGTGAATGGAACAAACCAGCGATGAGTGTTCCCAAGTACACTGGATTAGGTAGCCTAGAAAGAAGACATGTTTGGTTAACTATATGGGTTACACTTTCAAAATGTGATACTGCATTTTCTACCAAACCTTTGGTATGTTGTGATGCGATGATATTGAGTAAATATACTTCTGGCAAGCCAGGGGAACAGCAGACCACATATAAGGCTACCATAGACCCCCAACATGGCAGCTATGAGCAGAATGACAGCACCGCTCAGCAAGGGGAAAAACAGTGTCCAGTAGTACAATACTGGAAACACAAACACAGAATAATAAGCCTTTATGTCAGTTAACATGACGTTATAATTTAAGTGTTTTAAATGCATGCTACTACCATGGGACTCTCTGGGCTTCTGGTATAAGGGCTCATTAATGTACCGACTCAGTAGTTTGGTGAGTTGCTGATGTCTAGAAAAAAATACAGAGCATAGCAATGTATTAATCAGCACAAGAATCCCAAGAGAAAAATGTCATTGGGAACTGCCAACATGCTGGATGTTGTATTGACCAGAGGTAGCATTTTCTGTAGAGGTTTACCAAATCATTTAGAAAGACAAATTTACCTAAATGTCTTCCCCTGTTTGCAGAGATCCAATGGTGTGAGGCCACTATGGTTCTTCTGATGGAGCATTCTACACCCTGCTTTCTGCAGCAGAGTCCAACACACCTCCACTCCCCCTCGTTCTGCTGCAACATGAAGTGCTGTCGCTCCCTGCTGGTCAACAGCTTCTACTGCACATCTCTGAAACAAATGCATGTTTTAATGCAAGCATTAGAGACAGTCTCAATAAGACTTACTGATAAACTAAACTATAAACTTCCACACATATGTCTAAGTAATTAAACTCAACTGACACTCAACTGACCTGGTCTCGTAGCAGGTATCGGACCACCTCTGTGTTGCCTGTGGATGCAGCCAGGTGAAGAGGTGTCACTTTGTACATGTCTGTATCAGAAAATCTGAACATCCTAGTCTCCCACAGATAGTGCACTGCAACACTGCAACATACAAGGTGTAAAATAAAAAAACCCAAAACATATTCATATAATACTGCTGTTTTTATTTTTATTTTTGGCAGTTGTCATACATGTTGCCACCAGTGACAGCATGATGCAGAGATGTCTTCCCTTGCAGGTCTATGATACGCAAATCAGCACCATATTGCATCATTTGATGTATAATATATATGTTTCCCTGCCTGAAAGAAATAAGATAGTCATGTGACACACTATTAAACAAGCATTTCTTTATAAACAAACTTACTTTTTGCAATGAATTAGAAGTAATTTACCTGCAGGCAAACTGAAAGGCTGTCTGTCCAGCATCACATGTTAGGTTAGGGTCAGCTCCATTACTTAAGAATAGATCCACCATCGAACGACTCCCATGTAGGGCAGCATAGTGAAGAGGGGTGAAACCACCCCAACCTGGTTAAATGATGAAATGAATTTATTTACATTGTCATTTTCATCCTCAAAAGGTCACTGCAACTCACCACATAGCCTAAACAGGTCTAAATACCCCCAAACATGTGTAACATGTAACAAGGTAATAACAATCAAATCAAATCAGAATATAAAATAATGTGTAGTTCTCAGTGGTACAATAACTTGAATGCAAAGAGACGAATGTAATCTAGTTTTAAGTACAAAAATGCAAATATAACTAGTAAAACAATTAAATGCATAATGTTCTAACGATCATCTAGATATTAATATTAAAAAAACATTTACAACTAAAATGACAAGAAATTAAGGTCACTGGAAAGCACATGTTTCTTACCTTTCTGCTTTAAGATTGATCGGTCATTTTGGATGAAGTGTATGCACTGTTCTAAATTCCCCCTCTGTATACAGTCAAATATGTCTCCACCACTAACACTACAAATCGGCATCGGGTGCATTATCATAAATGTTGTACAAAAATACCCACGACCAGGAAGTGCAGTAGAAGTCAAACTAGCAACATCATATTGTAAACACAGATAGGAAATTGCCTTCCGCAGCCAAATAACGGTGATCCTACATTGTGCAGCTAAACTAAACAGATTGAGCCAGACCACGCCCTAAGGACCTCATTGGATCCAATAAGTCACATGACCGGAAATTCAGAAAATATTTGTTTACGCACTTACGCTTTGACGCTGATACTGATTGGCCATGAAAAGCTCTGTTTCTCTGCTTAAACATTTTTTTAGACTTAAAGTAACTACATATGTTTTGCTATAATTTTTCTTTCTTAAATGTGTACATGGTTAATTTCATAGTTGTAGGGTGTGGTCTCGTTGCCACTGTTGCACGTCCGTAGCTCTATGAGTTATGCTCATTATGCAAAGGCAGGTATCGCACATTCACTTAATGAAGAGTTTCGGGGTTTAGGGTTTGGGAAAACCTGTCTGAGATTTGTACGTCCTTGTTTAGAAAAGATAAAGCAGGTTTATGTCAAAGTTATGAATTCCCATTAAACAACACAAGAGGGCGCTGTTAAGATATGAATGACTGGTTTATTGATTGTCTATTAAGTTATCAGACCTTCCTCAAACTTCCCAATTTAGCTTTGTACTTCAAACATTGTCAATTGTTAATCTCTGTAATATTTACAAGTAAGAGAGTTTTTAGTGTAAGTGCATTTTCCACAAATAATTTAACTCCTTTATTGAACAGTTTCCCTAAATTGTAATTTGTATTAATCATGTTATAATGAATCATTCAGTGGCTTATCTTGTGTCTCATGTGATGTTGTCACTCTGATTCTTATGATGATAGAGGCGTCTATTAAAAGCAATGATTTGAGCTGTGGGAGGGTCCCATCCAACCAGCTAGACAACAGTTTTTCACTTCTCCTTTTCTACGGAAGTCAAAAAGCACATGACTTAAACCAGCTGATGTGAGTTGCTCTGTTGTGCAAAGTTCAGTCAGCTTGTGTCAGATTAGTGAGGGGAGGGTAGAGCCACAGAAGGTCCTGCACTGTAAGGACCAGTCATGCCTGAGCAAGTATTGGCTTGTCTTCCATTGTTGATGTAGGAACATGGACAGACTCTGTACTCACACGGAATAACTTCACAAATCAACTCAACAGATGTCCTCCACTTCTACCAAGGGAATTTCCAGAATGGCTCTTACGCAGATACAGGTATGTGGCCATTTCTGTTCTATATAGACTGTAAACTACTATATAACATAGAATAATGTATTCTACATTACCTTGTTCAAAAACATAGTTTCATCCTTACAGCTCGTACACGGTTTATCTATCTTAACGAACTGTTTAAAAACATAGACCACTATACATACTTAGGAAACGGTTTACTCTTCATTGTGTTGTTGTGCTTTAATTATTTCTTGTTTGATTGTATTTTAATTGCAACGATTCTTATATGTTGTGTCATTTTCAATCTCACACTCTCACCTGTTTCATTCACGCTGCACGACTCTGTACTGCATTGTATAAAGTGATAGCATTAATTGCATTTATACTGAGATTACCACAAAATGTGACCTAATGTTTTACATAATTTCCTTAGGACCAGCCTGCTAAAGGGGTGAGGATCAATAAGGAGACGGGGGAGCTGAGCGCGTCAGGAGAGTTATCGGCCTCTGTGGAGTTAAAGACTGAAACAGGAGTGGTATCTGAAGACCCTCAGCCTCGGGACGTTCTCATAAAACAATTACATGAGCTGAGGATTCACTCATATTCTGACCAGAAGACTGACGATTCCCCTTTAGTACCAAAAGAGGAAGCACTTGCCAAAGTCCTGTCTCTTTATATACAGGTACAGTGAAAAGGGTAATGCTAGCTATTATTTGTGCATTACTGTGTTAACAACTGTGTAACAAACTTCTGTCAGAGGTTTGGCTCTTAGGTTAGATCCTGTTGTTCTTTTTATTTACATGGGACCTGAGCCAACATACACTTCCAGGCATCATTAAGAACTGAGTGAAGCTTGTTACAGTTGTGGAAACCACCATCCTTCATTGACCAGGCTTAAAAATGTAGTGTATGTAAACCTCATGACTAGAGATTTGACCAGAACATAAAGCCTTACTTACAAGAACAGCCAACTCAGGGAAATGTGATATCCTCTTAAGGAACAGAAAAAACACTTCTATTGTTGATGGTGACCTGCATTACACAAACTAGTTCGGTTCCTTTTATTACTGTTAATGGTTAATTGTTTTTTTGTGTTAATTGATATAATATGTACATGAATCTTCTCTTATGCTAGATTTGTGAGGATGGGGGAACAGTTGAAGTTGTAAATTTAAAGGGACTTTCTGCTCTTGTGGCTGACACAGTCGTCCACAACATCCACAGGAGACTGGCAGAAAAGCCTGCAGGTATTTCCAGCACTTTAAACATTAGGAGTGTACCACTAAAGTTGTTATTGTCGTTCTGTGACTACTTCTGCTTTTTCTCAGATTTTCTGTGACTACTACAATGTTCCTCTTTAAATGTGTGTACATAGTAGAAAAACATTGAATTAAAAGCAAATATGACATGTAGTGAAACCTGGGGAGCTACAGTCTACTCAAAAATATCTTCATGTATATCCACCAATACTGAATTTGCAGCTACCCATGTTAATTCATATTGATTGATAAACTGTGTCTTTTGCAGATGAAGCCCGCAATGAAGTCGTGTTGTTTTTCCAGAGGCAAGATACAAACACAAACTTTGAAAATGGATGTTGCTCTGGGTGGTTGCTGTTGAAAGCTCTGAATCTGCTCACAGCTGATGGCTCTGTAAGTGATGGTTTAGTAGTATGTGTAAAATGCATGTTTGCAGCTTATATTAATGTGTTTGAGTGTTTGTTATGTTAGTATTTACCAACTCTAATTCTATTTGTACATAGGATCTACTGTCCAGTTTAAACCTAGAGCTCCCTGCTGCTTTGGTGAAATGTCTCTACTTACTGGTGTGCCTGCCCCCCCGCCAGGAATACATAGCCCTTGAGCACTCCTTTCAGGAGCCACTTACACAGGTGCATTTATGTATTCTTGTACTTTATATAGCATATGCTACATTTACAAAATATTTAAGTAAAAGCATTATTAAAAGTAAAAGCATATTTGTTTGAAGCTGAAAATGATAAATAACTGTTACATTTACTAAACATTGGTGTTTATTGTTTTCATGTAGGTTTTTCTCCACCTGTGCAGGCTGCCAGTGAATGTGGAGAGGTTGGTAGAGACTGAAGAGCTTCGGTGTTTAATTATTGGCTTCACATCACTGTGGGACCAGACTAGTGCTTTATGGAGACACCAGGCGTCCCAAATTCTCAAGGCTGTTTCTGCTTCTTCAACAAGAAACATGGTCCCAAGCTTGTTAGGTATGGTTTAAAAATAGTTTTGACATGGCCTGATATATCTGATATTTGTTTTTTCTGTCTCATCAGGCAAGCATTGTATACGTATTTGCATCCAAAACTTGCTGCACACTCGGACAGATGTCTCTGGATCAATATTAGCTGAAGTGGCAGTTACTGTATTTAGTTTTATTAAAGACACTTATGACCTGAACCCTGCTCTTTTTGAAGTATTTGACACCAACAATGGCTATAAAGCACTAGAGAACATTTTGAAATGGTAAGAGAAAAACTAGAGATTCAGAGAAAAGTTGTAATTTAACATTTTGTAACAATAATTGACGAATTGTGACAAATGATTTTTGTTGTTTGTTTGTATTTTTGTTGTTTGCCACATTTGAAGTTGTGAAGAAGGTGTGCCTGCTGATCAGTTTCCTCCTGTGGAGGAATTAATTGAACTCATTGCAACATTTGTCATGTTTGGAAAGACAGAGCTGAAAGTAGCTCTATGCATCAGTAATCCTCAACCTCCAGGTTTTAAATTTGATGCTCCTCAAACCACAGGTAGGTCAGATCTTCACTCAATCTATTCATTGTTCTTGGTCACTTCTAATATTGTAGATGTTTTCCACAAAAATGCTATCCATAAATGATTTTGTAAACCATGCTTTAATTATTTCTGGAAAGGAAGGTTTGATCCCTAAATGCCAACACAGTTCACAGTTTGTTCACATACACGCCCTCTTATGACCCCCCCTAAGTGCACCACCCCGATAGCTTATTTCCCAAGATGCCTGACTCTTCTCCCTGCTCTGCCCCATGGCAGCGGACTACACCCCTCAGGTTAACAGGAAGCTGAGATGATTATGTCTGGGATGATGAAGTGGAGCCTTCTGCACTAACTCTGTTAACATGCCTCACATCCATTCACCACTGGCCTACAACAACCAGCCATCTATCACAGACACACGCTTCTCCATCCCACACTCATGATCGGGGTGTCCATAATAAATTCACATCAGCAAGCATCAAACATAGGGCGAAAGTTTTTAGTTTTTTTAATATGTTAAAATTGTTGAAATTTAGTTCACTCTATTCCTACAAAAAGAATATTGGTTTGATCATTAGACATCAGTTTTCTTTGTTGTGTTACCCAAAAACGTTGTTATAGTGAGTGTGTTAATGAAAACTCTGTTTGTAGGTTCAGTTGTAAAGAACCTCCCAGCCTTTCGCCTACTGCAGGACTCACTGCTGCGATCTCAGGACTCTCAGTTGTGTTGCCAGATCCTCCAAACCATGCAGAGGATTTGGGAAAAAGAGACGGCAAACTTTTTTCTTTTGGAGTGGTCAGTCCAGACAATGACTCAGTTGGCCTCTTGTGTGTTGTCTAAACCAGCTCCTGTACATAAACTATTTTTCTCACTCTTAGAAATGGTAACCACTGTCACATGAATTGTTTGTGCAGAAATGACATCTACACTGTGTAGAGTTAATTACTGTATGCTTTTTTGTAGATAATATTCAAATTAAACTTTATCCCACACGAGACCTTGCGAGCAGTGCTCACTGAATTGAAGCAGATGTGGACAGGCGCAACATTACAACAAATGAATGGGTTGGAGTTTGGAGTCGCAGCTGTTGTGTGTTTTCATAGGTATGTAAACTAAATTAATTGGGAGCATGCAGAATTGACAAAGATATAACCATCACTCATTTTTATTTTGTCAGGATTACAGTGCATAGTGGTCTTTTAACAGAGGTACTCGGTGACTGGGGCCTGCTGAAGTTGCTACTTGGAGAACTGCGCAGAAGAGCTAAAATCCTAATAAAAGCTGTATCTGTCACCACAGGTAAGGATTTTCTTTTCCTAGAACATAATACTGTCTTTCTATATGAGTTTGTAAATTGTAAAGTTTATTTTCATTTCAGATGCATCACAACTTTCACACATTAACGACAATGAAAGACTCCTCACCAACTACATGCTTCAAGTTGTTTCTACTTTTACTTTGCGCTCAGTAAAAAACACTGGTATGTTGCTAAATATGTTGTTAAATACTGTAATGTAAATGTTCTAATCCAACTTTAATCCAAATCCTCTTTTAGTTTCAGTTCGGGAGCTTGGTATGGTGCCCTATATCAAGATCTTCTTGAATGAGGATCAGTATCGAGATTCAACTTTGAGCATTTTGGAGCAGTTAGCTGAGATCAACCCTGAGGAGTTCATGAGCATAGCCATTGGAGCTCTTTGTTCCTCAACCCCACAGGAAATCAAACTGAAGAAGGATCTCTTACAGGTACTGTCACACGTGTATCTGCCAGGGATTCAAGATGAACAGTAACTATAGCCTCTACATCAAATAGTAACAATTTCTAATGCACTTATAACATAATAGGTCAATGAATTTATTTTCTTAGCATGTGGGACTGTGATTGTGTTATAGATAACGCAGATTGATTTGCTAAAATAGGTTTAGCTGTTAACTCTGGACTGATGCGATTATGCTGGCAGATTGTGCTGTGGCGCTCTGAAGATTACCACCTCAGTGAGATCAGTGAATAGGACAGATCTGATTAAAGTTAAATAAGTTACACCTAGTGTGTAGTGTCCATTTTATAGATGGCAGTGGGTAGAGCACTTACTATCACATATTTTGTATTCATGTGCAGGTGTGCAGGCTTGTGTTTGTTTGTGCCGGTATAGAGGTGTGTTCTTTGTACTGGTGCTAACACAGTTAAAGCAGGTGGCAATCAGATTGGGTCGGACCTGGGTTGGCAAGTGTTGAGAGCCATTGTGATTACTCCACTTTCAGTTAATCACATTCCCCTTTGCGCTCTGCCTCACACATTACCTATCTGATGGATTAGCTGTCCAAATTGAATAAAGCTAATGCGATTTGTTCAACCCCCAAAAACTAGTTACACACAATGATTTATGATATATCTATATGTTTCATCCATTTTTTATTGTAATGCCTTAATTGACCGGAGGAACGCTTTTACAAACCTTAGCAAAAGCTCAAGCATCTGTAGGGTTAACACCTAAGTACAACTTAATTTCATTATTACAAATTGACACTATTGTCGTATAGATGTTTGACGTTATTACTTCTTATTTCAGTCTGTATTGAAGGTCTTGGAGAGTCCTAACAGCTGGGATGCCTTCAGGAAGGCTGGGGGCTTCGCCGGTTTACTGTCTCTTGTGAACGACATGGAAGGAGCTTTTGCTAACCCACCTCAGGCAGAAGTGTTGAAGTCTATCGGACATAAACCTCTTTTGGAGATTCTTCTGCTTACATTGCACATTATAGCCCTGGCTGTCCACTTGCACAGAATAAACGCACACTATTTTGAGACTGGTGGCTATTTTGAAAGACTGACAGAGGCACTACTGAACTTGGGCTGCTTTCATTGTGTAACATCTGAGGAAAGTTACACAGATAAAGACACTGTGGTGGATTGCTGTCCTCTGATTGCTGAGGACAACCAGTCACCAGGGATAACATTTGAACAATTTGTCTCTTTAGCAGAGTCCTTAGGTTCCTCCCAGTCTTCTTTATCTAAATCTGAATCACGGCTGATCCTTCCAGTCACACTCCGGACTTGTATAGTACTCTTGTCCTACCTAAATCAGTTCTCCACAGGGACCTTCTCTTGTCCCGATTTGAACTTGGAAATAAATTGTGACAATCAGAAATCAAATATTCCAACTGTGCATGATGGGGTGGAGGACACACATGGGCAAAGGAGAATAGTAGCGCCCAGTATCTCTATTGCCAGTACTGAGTCACACTTCAGGTATGATTTGTAATTCAATTAGTGTTTTTGGCTTTTTCTGCCGAATATTGTCATACATTTTTCTTGGATTTGTACTGAAATTTTAATTTTAATTTCAGGTTTAGCTGTGATACTGCTATTCTTCATCCTGGTGCAATTAGAGTTATTATGACTCTCTTTCCATTGGTTTTTACCTTTGAGAACCCACAGGTATTTGTTCTAAATTGTGAAACCTTTTGAAGAAACATTTTGGGCCAAATTATAAAACAAGTATAAAACTTTTTTTTTTTTTTTTTTTTTTAGCTTTCCATGGATATCCAATACGCTTTGGTATACCACATCCAAGGGATGGTTAAATCAGAAAGAAACAGACAAATCATGTGTGATGGGGGACTGATAACAATCCTACTGACTCATTGCAGTAAAATGTTGATTGAACCAAAACACCCTTTACATCTCCCAGTCACTCGCATTCTAGAAAAGCTCTCCTCCCAGTCAATAACACTGAAAGACTTCAGGTACTGATCTATAGTCTTACAATTAGTATACACTTATTTAGCTTGAGAAATAACAATGCTACTTTTTTCTTTTCTTTTTTTCTTCTTTTTTCCTTTTTTCAAAGGAATTTCCTTTGTCTTGGGAACCCCCTCATGTGTTTATCAGGCAGAATGGCTGAACTTGACTTGTCGGAGAATGAGAAAACCCCTGGCTCCAGCGGTAAAATCTAGTATTGTTTTTTTTTATTTTCACTTCTTTGGGATATTTGTTTACAGTAATTGTCTTTGTCATTTTCTAGGCACCAATTCAGATGGAGACAAGTCATTGGAATCTGCAGGAAAGACCATAAAGAGAAGCTTTAGCCTACTAAACTCTGTTGGATCTGCAATCCCCGCACATCAGATCATCAGTCTTGTATCCATGACATCACCTCGAACCTACAGGCCACACAGAATCTTAGCCACACCTGCTTTTGTTGAGTTTGATATGAGTGAAAGTGGATATGGGTAAGCTAGTGTAAATTAAGCACAAATAACTGTTTTATTACTACTACGTTTTTAATCACAATTTGGATAACTTTGTGCATTTCAGATGTCTTTTCCTTCCCTCTTTGGCCACAGTGAAGGGCGTCTCTGCAGACTCAATTCCCATTGGTGGAACTGGAGGAGGCAAAAAGATCTTTATTTACTTAAAATATATAGTTCTTAAACATAAAATGTTAAAGAAACCTTATTTTGTAATATTTCAGATTGCAGAGGGTTTCCTCCTACGGCTGGACTAACCTACTCCTGCTGGTTCCAGATCAACAAGTTCAGTTCTGCTTGTGAATCTCACCCCATTCGTCTCCTCTCAGTGGTCCGTCACATGTCCCGCACTGAGCAGCAGTTCATCTGTCTGTCCATTTCTCTCTCTGCCTGCGATGGCTGTTTGGTTATTTCTACAGAGGAGGAGGCACTGACATACCTGGGTTAGTGTAATTATGGCTAATCTTGTCTTAATTCACATGACAAAATTATTAAATTAAAGTTTTTTTTTATTGCCAGATATGATGGAGCCAGAATTATCCAGCCCTACTTCTTTGCCAACATCACTGAGGTTTCGCTGCTCTAGTTTGCTGATCCCAGGACAGTGGCATCATTTAGTTGTGGTTTTGACCAAGGACATAAAGAAGATCTGTCTGGCCTCTGCTTATCTAAATGGCAAAGCTGTAGGAACTGGAAAGGTGTGTTAAAGTGTAACAGTGTAACTGTTCTGGTGGAGGGTTCCCCACAGGCTTGTCTCCATGGCGGAATTATTGTTTTGCCTGGAATGTTTTGACATTATATTTACCAATCTCCAAGGTGACAGGCAAGTCATGCAAAGCCAAGTTCCAGGTCAGATCTAAGAGATAGTAAGAACGCATGCTTTTCATAGTATTTTTGAGCAAGACAACACGTATAATTGAATCAGTAAAAGATACAGAAATTTGATGCCATAATTTGGAATATTTCAAGCAATGCAATATTTCCATCAATACCAACAGGTAGCGGACCAGCAGCCAGAAAAGTTACTTACTGCAGCTTTAAAAATAACGCTTATTAACCTGTACTGTTTCTGTTTGTTGTTATATTGTTGTTTTTCCCAGATGAAATACATACAGCCGTTTCCAGGCACGTATGTCTCCATGGAGCCGACAGCAGTCATAGATGTGTATGCCGTGATCGGGACGCCTGCTCTCTGGAAGGACTATGCTGCTTTAATTTGGAAAGTGGGTTCTTCTTACATGTTTGAGGAACCTCTGACCTCTGAGGCCATCAGTGTTTTATACTCGCAAGGCACTGGTTACATCGGCAACTTCCTGTCTGTCTGCAAGTCAGGTGATGTAGTTTTCCTATATAAAAATGTAACACAATTTTCGTTATTTTGATTAATTTGTTAATATTTATTGATTATTTTTGCTTAATAGCTTTATAAAACACAGAAAATATAGAAGCAAAAAAGTCCTTTTCTTTAGAAGTACATTGCCCATTTTGTGGGTGCAGAAAGCTGTTTTGTTTACTTGCTTATTTGGAAATTGAAAACATTTTATCTAATCCTCATTACAATTTAGGTGTTGAGTCTAACCCTGTGCGGCTGGTGCCTGAAGAGAGGATCTCATTTGGCATCAGTCCAGCAATTTCAACAGTGACGACAGTTGCTCAAATCAGGGAGGATTACAACGAGGTGGACTGTCGCCTTATTGCTAAAGAGGTGCGTTTTTTGTATTTGTATTTATGAGTCAGAGTAGTTTTAGTGTTAGTTTTTGTCATTACAGATGGGAATAACTTCACGGGATAATTCTACCCCTGTGTTTCTTGCCCATAACATCAGTCGACACTTAAGTGGTACAGCACGAACCATTGGAGCAGCCCTTGTTGGTCATTTTGGTAGATATGGCTCATTTGACATACCGGTACTATTCTTTACAGAAATTGTAGACCCAAGTTTTTTCTTTTCCTAGGTGTTCGTACCTTTACACCAAGAAGTGCAGTCAATGGATTTTTGTGTGTTGGTGGGCCTGCAGTTGTTTTGAGTCTAGTTGCGATGGCACCTGACGATAGCTCCCTTTACGCAGCAGTCAAAGTTCTTCTTTCTGTGCTGGAGACTGACCCAACTATGCAGCAAGAAATGGCACGCATTGATGGCTATAAGGTTTGTTACATCAAATTGTCTCTGGAATGTGCTGTTTTTGGAACGTGGATTATTAAAATTTTTTATTGACATTTTCAGCTTTTGGCTTTCCTTCTGAAGAGTAAGAGCAGTATAGTCAGTAACAGAACCTTGCAGCTGGTTTTGTGCCTTGCTGACTCGACAGAGGCAAACTCCAGCTCCATTCACCAACAGAATGTCCCAGCGTTTAAAGCTGTGATTTCTGACCTGGATGTGAGTACATAGTGTTCAGACAGGAATAGAAATGGCCCATGAGTAATTCATTTTGCACTGTCCTCTGGAAGCTAATAATAACTGCTTTGGTTTCAGGTGTGGGAGACCACTTCTGATAATCTGGACCTGACAGTTCTCAACCACTTTGCTGAAGTCTTGAAATCTTTCAGGTATTTGCGCATGACTGAAGAGTAGCATTTCTGCTGCTGTAGTAATTTGATGTTCTATTAACTCACATGGCCTGCTCATTATATAACATCCCATCCCTCAGTGAAAGAGCTTCTTGTTCAGACATTATGACAGACCATAGTTGGCCCATCATCTACAGTGGCTGGGGTCATCTGGGTCACAGATAAACAGTATAACTAGGCTTGGGAAATGTTCAGCTGAATTGGACACAGTCTGACAGAATGTGCATGACTGAGAGAACACATGAATTAGATTTATTTATTTGTGAGAACAGATTGTGATATATTTCTCTGTTTTGTCAGTGATGACAACAGGAATGCAGGAATAATGCACAAAATTGGTATTTTACCAAAGATGTTGTTTGTGCTCACCAATCCGTCTATGACCCCTCGGAGGGTAGAAGCTATTTCTTCTGTCATCACTTTACTTGTGAAAGAATTCTTCAACCCTCTGGACATAAGCAGGTATTAGAAGAAAATCAGCCATAGCAGTATATGTTGTTTTCTATATGCTTATAAAAAACCTTTTGTGGTTGTCAAGGCTTGGACTCTTTCTAGTTTATACACTTCCCCCGCAAAGTAACACAGCTGAAAGCAGTGATCTTTTAGACAGCCATCACAATACAGATGGTGTGTATTTCATAGACCATATTTACTATATCTGTGGTGCTGTGATCTGGGTTCTTTTAAAAAAAAAATTATTTTGTTGCAGATGAGAATTCTGCTCCAGTCAGTCACATGCATGTTCGAAACCAGATCCTGTGTGTTTTAGATAAAATCCTCAACTCAGACAAGCTGCAAGAAAAGGAGTGAGTTCTTAACATGGTTTTTTTATAGTATGTATGTGATATTAGCTAATTATGTTTGCGTTTCTCAACAGACGGCAGGTTTTATTTGAAACGTTGGGCTGTGGTTGGTTCCTGCTGTTCCTTCAGTCTCACCTTCATCCTTCAACCGTAAAACTGGGTCTTGTCTTGTTTAATCAGCTTCTGTTGAACCCCAGTCTCCTGAGTATCTTCAGGGAGGGGGTTTCACCGTGCTCTTTGATGGAAGAGCCTTCAACTGCTTTGGGTAAAGTTTGAGAATTTAATCATTTTCTTTGATAGTTCAATTCAATTATTTAACTCACTTTTATGTCTGTATTTTCAATTGCTAGACAACCTTCGGGCCCGTTCATCTTCACTAGATTTTCCTAGAACTTCTTGTTCAGGATTTGATGTTCTAAAGGAGCTTCTAATTACACACTTTAACCTTCCTGAGGCTTATGAGTTCCTTGTGGCACTGTTACTTGGAAAGAAATTAAAGCACAAAACAAAAGAAAATGTGAGTCACACATACTGTAAGTCTAAAGATCTGCTGCCAGCATTACAGTCTTAACTTTTACACTTTCTGCAGTTGCCTTTGGATGAAATTCTGCTGTCTTATATTGACAATGAAGAAAACAATTCAACAGAACAACTTTGTGTTGAAGCTGCAGTGATACTTCTTGAACTGGTCAAAGTCACCATGAATCCAGTATGTAATTATTACTAAATCAAAACTGTCTCCTATGTTTAGATTTAGATTTAATAAGTTGTAAGTTTTCTCATTTTCTCTTTTAAAGTCGACTGTTGCAGTGAATCAGACACTAAACCCTACAGTATCAAGATCTGCTCGTGTATCAAGTGTGATGCAGTTCTTCTGTCTTCTTCATAACCTTCGACCCAGAGATCCACTTTGGACTTTGCCAGAGTTTCTTCACACTCTTGTCAGTGTTATTCATCCTTCACAGGTTTGTTGTGATGTATAGTTTAGCATCAACTGAATATTGTAACATTTATTAATTGTGTATTTGTCATTACTTTCAGGCCTTGGGTGATGAAGGTGAAACAGCCTTACAAACAGCTCCATCTAAAAAGCCAGTGTGTGATTTTCTCCGCATTCTTCTAATGGACAGCCTGCTCAATGTTTCAACCAGCAGCAGCCACCCTGCTGTGATCGTGATGGAGGTGACTGTAACCACTACATTTTAAAATTTTACCTGTACAGAAGGAGATTTGAGGATTTGATGTGCAGATTCTTTTAGTCATGTCACTCTGCTGTATTACTGCAGTATTAACTTTTCCCCAAAAGATGTCACTCTTTGCTCAGTTACAAAGCAATGAAGTTCAGTTTCTGCTGTTGAGTTTTAATAATACGTTTAGTGAGAATAAAGACAAGTAAAAACAGAAACTTATTGACGTTGGCTCAGGAAGGTTGGCAGTTAGGATCGTACTTTGTTTGTTTTGTCATTGGTCCAGTCAAAGTCACCCATGTTGCCTCAGTATGAATGGGATTTACAGAAGCTACAGAAGTTACTAATGCTTACCTCCACCGAGAGAAAGAAGTGAATGAAAATACAATGTAATGCAATTTTTAAGTGTCCAAATGAGCAATATAAGCCTGATGATTTTATTATTATCATAGTGATCAAGTGTCAAGATACTATAAATTCTTTCTGGGATTTTATTACAAAAATATAGTTTTTTAATCCTTTATTTGTAAAGATCTGGAAATTAGTGGAATTGAAAAGTTAACAATTATATCAAAGTCTTGTTTAGTTTTAATTTTGAAGGTTCCAAATCATATTTTCACTATATAATTCATGCCAACTAGAAGAAACTGTATTGTTTTACAGCTTTCGCCAAATGGAGCTTCAGTCGAACAGTCTCTCCTTTTTCAAACAGAGTTGGTTGAATTCATCATTGACATTATTTACGTACTCAGCGGTGAGGAAGAAAATCACAGGCATCTAACCTCAAAAGGTATCATTTAAACATTTTTGACACCATTTTGTAGCTTGGGTTTGTTCATAACATCAAAGTGCTCTTTTTTCAAGACCCTAACACCCAGATGCCTGAAGGACATCTACTCACCTTGATGGAGAATGTGGTGCTTTTCACTAAGACAGTTGTCCAGAAACTTTACAGTGGGACAATCACGGGAGACTGCAGGAGTTTACTGCACTTCCTTGCTGATCAAATTGTTATGGTAAGATAATTTCCTAACATAGATTTTCTTCATTATAGATTTATATTTTTTAATTGCACACTAATACTGTATGTATATTTTAGGTGTTGGAAAATGGACAGACACAGAAAGACAAGATCCTATCAGAGTTGTATTCCTCCATCAACAGATTGATGCTTTTTTTCATGTCTCAACCTCAACATTTCCAAAAAGACAAAAATGTGGTGATCAGAACATTGGAGACAGTGCTGGATCGCTGGGATGTAGTGATGGCCACTTACAATTCCAATGTGAACTTTATGACATGTTTCCTCTATTGTTTGCTAACAACACGATCTGGAAGGTATTACAAATATATCACATGATTTTTTAATAGCTATTTGTAGCCAGGGATAGTGTTGTAATTGTAATTTATTTTAGGTATCCGGAAGGATTTGAGTGTACTTCTGGAAAAGTACACAACAGAAATGTTCCATCACAGATATTCCCTGCTAAAATCAGACATGATGACAAGTCTAGTAGCAGTAGTTCTGTCTCAGGTATAAACATCGTGTGAGATCATGGTTTCTAGAGTAGACAGTATAAATAATAATGTGATTATTTGTGTAATACAGACAATCAAATACTAGAGTCTCTGTTGGAGGCCTGCTGGTCTCGGCTCATGAAGGAGAGGCAGTGTATGCTTGAGGAAAGTTTTAAGACTGAGATTTCAGCCGGTAACACACCAAAGACACGGCCCGTCCTCATGACTGAAATCAGTCCCCTGTGGGAGGAGATTATCCATAAAGGCTGGCAGCTGTACACGGGTGAATATGTCAGATATTATATTATAAATGTACTGATTATCAAAATGATCAAAATGAACTTTTCTTTACAGATTCTTTGAAGAAGATGTTGTTTAGCAGTTCACAAAAGACCTTTGACCGCATTAGTAGTGCTGTTTCCTCTGTTCTGAGCAGATTGAGCAAAGTGCCTTCAACTGTCGAAGTAAGCCCTGTTTGGTCATTGGTCGCTCAGAGATCTTTACAGAATTTGAAATCTCATGACTCCAGGCCTCTTGTCCCAAAGTCACTGCTATTTTTGGGTGATGGGCCTTCGAGCCCTGTGGGGATGTTTGATTATTTCTTTAAATGGATTTGGATTATCACAGCTGATCGCCCCTGAGTGGGCATAGTAATTGATATCTGTTAGGCCCATCCATGGGAACGCTTGCTACAACACACAGTTTGCTGCTGAAGGTTAAGGACACAGTTATTGTTGTTTTTCCCCCTGAAACACGTGGCCCACATCATTAGTTCCCCCACAACGCTTAAGACGCTGAGCCATCTGGAGCAGGGAGCGGGGACATATTACTCAGGCACACAGGCATGAAATTACCGCGTCTGTGTGTCTGTCTCACCTCCACAAAGTCTATGTGCGTTCTTGTTTGTGCACATCTTTTGCCCATAGAAATCACGTCGGCAATTATAGCGGTTGCAATCTGATGAAAACATTATTCATTTGATGTTATTTTTTATCATATCAGTCTGTGACAGGCTATCAGAGAGGGTGATGAATTGTTTTTCCATCTCAGAGGAAGGCAAGATGAGGGAGCTACTGTTCTTCTACTCAATGTTACACTGTTCTAGTCCAGTCTACTCCATAAACGTGCAATACATTTGGTTCAAAACTTCATTAAAGGTCCTATATTACACAAAATTGACTCTTGTGAGCTTTAACCCATGTTACAATGTTGTTACCTCCTCAAAAACATACCCGGAGTTGCGTTTTGTTTCATTTACACATGTGTTAGTAATCCTGCATTATTACTCTGTCTACATGTGATGTCATGAAGCGGACAGTTAACAGCTACCTTTTACCTTTTGTTCAGTAGAGATCGGAATTCCAGGGCTAAAATTATCCAAATGATTCTAGTGAAGGTGCATGGAGTTTAAAAACACAGTGGAGTACTTGTACTCTGTATTACCACATGACATCACAAGGTGGAAAAGGAGTGTTTTCAGTTTGAGAGAAGAACACAGCCTAAATATGCAGGATTATGTGTGTAAAACACTTGTGAATGAAACAAAACAAAACTCCGGGTATGTTTGTGATGGGGAAACTACATTATATACACATAGATCAGCGTAATATGGGTCCTTTAAAGGTTATTTCCATTATCTGTCCCTTTCAGTGAGAACCAAGCAAGTCATTAATTAGTTTCGGTATCATCACCTTATTTGGACAAGTCTCTTTTCTACTGAATTAGAGTCACATTCATGCAATAAAAGTGCAGAAAAACTACATTGTTGTTGCGTAGCGTAGTGAGCATGATTGGACTTCTTATTCTGTATAAGTAATACATGGCAATACATCGTCTGATAGCCTGTCTCTGTCCCAAGTCAAGCTTCAGTGCAATGCTTCGAGAGATTTATTTCATCAGCGAATGCAGTTTTCCATAATCATATCTGTGTCCTCATATTAGAAAGATAATTAACAGCACTAATGATCACGTTAAGTTCATTACACATTCTCTGCCAGCCCACAATGAAGTTGACATTATGTTGCCTTATCATCAAAGGTTGCGTATTGTTGGGAAGCCATTAAAATGGAAATGAGTGTGATGTTCTGATGTTAATTGCAGAAGGAAGAGATGAGTTATGTATTTAATGCAGCATTTTAAAAGCCAACAAGGTTCCTATCTGCTAAATGGAGTAATTAATGCTATATATTACTTATGTTTTTCCAAATGAAGGAATGGAATTAGAACATGATGATGCCAGCTCTCAGTTTATCTGTCAAGAAACAACTGCAGCCAGCAAACTTCATTATTACATTCTTTTCTGCCTGTAATGTTTTCCTAATCTCTCCTCAAATTACTGCCTTATTTAATTCGCCTTTTAACATTTGGATTGCGATAGACAGTCACTCATTCTGACAAAACCTCATTGTCTTCAATTTACAAGTTTGGAACTTTTTGGAAAGCATTTGCTATTGCTGTTATTAAACACTATTATTCCGTATTATATTGTATGTTAGAGGTGAGATATATATATAAAAAATGTTGAATCTCATTTTTAATAATTTATAATAAACTTTCATTAAAACTTTTAAAAATTACATAGAAAGACACAGAAATGTCCAGTGTAATCTCCCAAACAAGTGTGTAAAGGGACTTTTGTGGTTAATGTTATGGTTCATTCACATTTTGGGCTCGTCTTGAACCTCACATAATCATCTGAATCGTCAATAAAAATCTAGATATTATTATTATAATTATTACTATTTTTGTCACTATCGCCCATCAGTATGTGTGTTACTCCCCCGCCTGGAAAAATGGAAGCCTTTTATTGGAATAGGTAACCTCTGACAGCCAAAAGGGAAAAATGTTCATAACAATTTGGGTAGAGAACCCAAATGAGCTAGTTAACATGTGTAACTAAGACTTGATATAGTAAATGGTTAGCGCATGTTGATTTAGTCAATTAAACAGCTTTTCTGGGTCAGCTGTGAGGATGGACACATGTTGTTTCACTAGTCTCTGAGCGAGCGCTGCTGTGATGATGGGTTTAATGAAGCCGTTAACACTCAAATACGATCCCAGAGTGTTTGCCCAACATGAGTACCCTGCAGTGTCAGTACGCGTCTGTTTTGGCTTTTTATTTCTATTTCTGGGGCTTACGCAGTCTCTTTTACCCACACGTACACAATGTTTTTCCTTGACTGTTCCCTGGCTCTGTAATATTAATGTTTATGTTAATTAGATCACACAAACAAATGATTACATATGTTGACAGGGTTATTGTAAGACTGTAGCCACTAGCTTATTTTGCCCACTGAATGCAATTTACTACAAACATAATTATTTGAATGTTTTGTAATTGCATGAGGAAACAACAATACCATTATGAAAATAGGATCTCTGTGAACATGTGTGTTGGCTTGGCACATGTGTTGGTGATATTACTCTTTTAATTCACGGTTATCACTCCAAAGTTTGTTTTTGTTCCAGGAGTTTATGTTTTCTATGGAGCTGATTCGACAGAAAGGTCAAAAGATGTTTGAACACATGAGGATGAACCACATACAGGTTTGGCACAAATAACACTGACTGTACATATCGTACATTAAAGGGCCTATATTACACTATGTTCTGATCTGTTATAATGTTCTTTGCTCATCACAAACATACCTGGAGTTTTGTTTTGTTTCATTCACACAAGTTTAACACACAAACCCTGCATATTTAGGTTATTCTCGCAAATGGAAAAAACTCTCTTCCACCTGGTGATGTCATGTAGTAGGAAGAAAGTGCTCCACTGTGTTTTTAAACTCCATACACCTTCACTAGAATCATTTGGATGATTTCAACTCTGGAATTGCCAATCTCTACTGAACAAAAGATAAAGGGTAACAATTAAACTTAAAAACTACTACAACTCCAGGTATGTTTTTGATTAGGTAATAACATTATAACATGGCTTAAAGCTCAGAAGCGTCAATTTTACGTAATATAGGACCTTTAATAATATAGATAATGAAACAATTCATTTTGGCGTGGATCTGTGAGTCTTTTTTACCATTTTGAGATGTGATAAAGACTAATTATCTACTCACAAATTACTATATTTAGTGTTTATTCATGTATTTAAATATTTAGTTTCCATGGTGTGATGAAGTATGTTTGAGTAATCCTGTATTGTTATGCAGTCAAGGCTTTAGTGCTCAGAAATATTCTATTTACCCTACTCTCTCCACCCACTAATGTGTACTTACTTGCGATTCTTAAAAAAATGGGAAATACCTGAAGGGTTCAGAAATTTCACAAAAATTTCATTTTTCAACAATAAAGTTCTCATTTTTGCAGTTTTGAACGGGAAGTCAATGGTCCCATTTCTATCATTAAGCCGTTATAGAGGATTATTGCAGTTTATAATGAACAAAATGTAAAGTACTAATATATGTATGATAATCTTTAATACTAAATTAAATCCTGTTTTTGATCCTACAGCAAAAGACCAGTGAGTGGGAGCGCTTGTCTTCCAAGTGGCTGGATGTGGAGGCTGAACTGTTGAGGGAGAGAGCTATTTTTGGACCTGGGCCTGGAGTGCTCCTGAGCAGAGGCTGGGTACAAGATGCCGCAGAAGGTCCTAACAGAACAAAACCTCACATTCGCAGAAAAACTCAAAGAAAATCAAACAAGGTATAGCTTTAAAATGTTTTGGTGTTTAGAAAGATAATGTAGATTATGTATTAAAAACTATATTTTTTGTGAACAGGTGATGGAGCCATTGTGTTTGGGTTTAGCAAGTGCAGAAGCTGAAACAGGTCATTATGTGCAATTGTAGCATATTAAAAGGAAAAACATATTAAGACTATGTTATCATATATATTGACAAATTTGACTCTTATTGTAATCAGAGGCCAAGATCTTGTGTGAGGTTGGGTCTGAAGTGAAAGAAAACACGGCGGATGAGGAGCAGGACAGTGCTCAGCTGACCTTCTTCCCTGTTCTGAATGAAACTCCAGCGAGCGCTGAGGCAGCCTCTGACCCCAGCTCCTCCGCACACTGTACCTCCTCTACAGACTGCCCTGCCATCCGTGTCATTCTACAGGAGCTGCAAGAAGGAGACGAGGTACATTGACACAAAGTAAAATACAAAATCTCTCAACTCGTGATCGTGCCAATGGCCTTATTAGGGCATCAATTACATGTTTGATCATCTGTGTTTTATTTTACTGTGGAGAGGCTCAGTCCAGTTCTTCTCTTTCTTTCAATCAGTTAGAAACCAAGATACATGTTGACAGGGACCCTCCTCACTGCGGCAAGCAGCAGCGGCTTTTAATGCTTCTGACAGAAGTATTAATAAAAACAGTGGGAGGTGTTACAAGCTGTCTAACATTCACTTAGTACGTGTGTGATCTGAGCGAGTGCGTCCTGGAGTCTTACTGTGGTTCAGTGTGTGGGTCCTGCTGAGCTTCCTGTCAAATGAACACAGTCATTAGCTGTAAAAAATGCACACACTCGCTCAGCTAACATGGAGACTGTGTAACACACAAAGGGAGCGCTGCTCATAATTAGCTCGCCAGCGCCAATAGTGTGATTATGACAGTAATGTGTGCGGGGAGAAATCAATGGTCTGACATTAGGCGCTCAGTCAATAAAAGTCCTTCTTTCCTCCTTCTTCCCATCATGGGCTAAATCACTCGGAGAGTGATAACGGATATCTGTGCAGCGCAGTTATGAGATAAAGTTTATTGTTTTGTACTCAATCTTCGACAACAATCAGTTTAACTAATTTTAGCTGGTAGGATTTGGACACATTTAGATATTCTGCCATTAAATCAGTCAGTTAAACAGTCCTAAGTAACTGTACAGTTAATGCTCCCATCTCTTGTCTCTTAAATTAAGTTATATGTCGACTGCTATTATCACTGGTGGCATCTCGTTAAGTGTGAAAACAGAGGTTCTGATCACTTAGCAGGTCTACCATTGTGCATGTGGCAGTGATTAATTTGTCTAATAATGGCCGGCCCTTCTACTCTACCAACTGTGTCTGGAGTGGAGGTCTGATTTGATTAGTATAAATTGTGAGGGCCTGGGGCTTTGTTAGGGCCCCATATGGTTTTTGGGTGCTCTGTCCCAGGGGGCCTGCAGGGGGGCAGCACAGGACCACAGCCAGGTGCATGCACTCTGTGTGAAATGAAGGGAGACAATAGAATTAGCTGCACATTATCACAATGCAGTTAGCATTAGCTCCAACGAGTGCTGAAAGCAGCATGAGAAGCACCTTTGGGACCATAGTTACACAGCTGAAAAGGAGTCTACCGCTGTCCATCAATCAGTCCATATAATGAAGTGTTCAACTGTGTCTTTTTAATAATGATTAAAATATCTGATTAAAATGATCAATCATGTAAAGCCTGAAGTGGCTGTTGTCCTGTCTCTGGAGAGAGGGGTAAGGTGCCTCTCAAAGAAGCCTTCATCTATGTTCAGCCTTGTTTCAAATGAGAGACAAAATTTACTTTCACTCACTGTATGATGAGCACCTAATGCACAATATAATCTGTTTACATTCCTCATGGCGATCCGTCAAAATGTATGCAACAAACTCCTATGGTTATCTTTTTTCAGGTGAAAGGTAAAATGTGCATAGTGACTGTTAGTGGCCTTAGAGTGAGAGAAGGAGTGCTGCTGTTTGGAAAGGACAGTGTGTACTTGTGTGAAGGCTTCACCTTAAGTTCTACTGGAGAACTCTGCTGTAGAAATCATCACCCCAGCAGGTAAATCTACAAACAGCTTTCAGCATTCAGCAAATATCCATAATTTTTTTTTAATATGTTGTTTTTCTGTGTCAGTGTGAGAAATTCCTACATCGCTTCAATGTTGAGTAGAGATCTACCAGTGTCTAGTTGCAGGCGCTGGCTCTATCAAGATATAAAGGATGCATGTTTTATGCGATACCTGTTAGAGGTGAGAGTGAACCTTATATTGTCATTTATTTCTCAATTCAACTTATGTCTGTGTAAATTTTAGTAATTTTAATAATTATACCCTATTTGTGTGCAGGACAGTGCTTTGGAGATCTTCATGAAAAATGGACATTCTGCCTTCTTGGTATTCCTCAATAGAGACCATGTCAATGCTTATAAGAAGTAACTATTTTTTATATAACACACTTTGATACACTTTGACTTTTGCATGTCTTAATCTACCTCCTCCTGTGAAGGTTGTGCCTGGCAGTGCCATCATTAAAAGGAAGAGGCGTGACTGAGGTTATTGCTAATGCACGGTAA
This sequence comes from Periophthalmodon schlosseri, assembly GCA_000787095.1. Classification (NCBI taxonomy): domain Eukaryota; kingdom Metazoa; phylum Chordata; class Actinopteri; order Gobiiformes; family Gobiidae; genus Periophthalmodon; species Periophthalmodon schlosseri. The sequence goes on from KN474730.1 coordinate 117,600, forward strand.
GTTATTTGTTTCAAAGTACAAAAAAAAACACTCAACATCACGGTTAAAAACCATCGATTCAATTGTTATTGTCATATACTACAGAACATTCATATGTCTAATTGTTCAGTAGGATTAATACATAGTAATACATAGCTTTCATCACTCCTGTTAGAAAAAGATACATGCACTTGGAAAACCTTTCTGATCCTCCATATGTTCTGCTTGATTTTAGCCACAGAGTTTGGCGTGATCAGCCTCGTAAATGTTCTTGATCATTTACCTTTTAATAGTTCTTCCTCATTAACTTATTTTGTTTTTGCTTCTTTTCCACCTCCTCATGTTAAAGATTTCTTATTCTGTTGTTGGCACTTCCTGAGGCAAGTCTTGCATAGACTGCTTTCATGGACTAGATATACATTGCCTCTCTCTGGCTTTGTCGGACCATCCCCCTGAGCGTACCACATAGGATTCCTTCTTAAATTCAACTTGATCAGACTGGGGAGATCATTCACAAAACTGGGCAGTGTTTTGAATTGATTGTCAAACAGCCCTAGCTCCTCCAGGTTTTCTAGTTTCTCCATAGACGTAGGGAGAGAATCCAAATGGTTCATTCCTACGTTAAAAACCTTGAGGTGGGTGAGAGATCCCACAGTTGACGGTAGAGTATTTATAAAGTTGTTTGAGAGGTTGAGGTGTTCGAGATTTTTCAGATTCCCCATTGTCTCTGGGACTGACTTCAGCTTGTTGCTGTGTAGGTCCAACACTTTCAGTGACTGGAAATCGCCGATATTATTTGGAATCTTCTCTATTTGGTTTCTGCTCAAGTCCAGTTCATGGATGTTACTCAGTTTGAGGATACATTTTGGGAAAACAACAATTCCCATGTTGGCCAGTATGAGCCTGCGGCGGCCCTCTATGGTGGTTCTTACGGCTTTTTTGGCCATCTTCAGCGTCACCTTTGTCCCTTTGGCTCCTTTTGTTATGGGCATTGTTCTGAAACACAGAAGAAGCACAGGCTCAGTTAAACATATAGCTGCCCCAAGATCCTGATTTATACATTTTTACATTTTATCTCTAGACCAGATAAAAATGTGTAGTGTATATGTTTGTGTGTAAGTATGTGTGTGTAAGGCTGATGTGATTTATTCAGATATAAAGGCCTATGTATGGCCCGGGGCAGCGAGAGAGGAATGAGAGTGTGAGCGCTGTGTGTCCCTGTAAGTCTGCGCGTGTTTGCCCTGTGTAGCCCATGGGGGTATTTAAGAGCATGACTCTCTAATTAAGGCTAATGCAGGGGAACAATAGGAGAGAGGCGACACTGGGTAATACAGCAAAAATAAATGAAAGCTGAAGCTTTCTCTCCATTCACTGGATTGAACTCGCTCTGTTCAAGCATGTCATGAACAGGACAGCCTCTGTGCTGACGTAGATACACTGATACAGAAGTGTGTGTATAAAGTCAAAGCAGGACTTTGATAAATTGGGGAGTGTTGGAGTGTGATGGGGACTCTCCGCTGTCTAAAAGAGCAAGGTGTTTGTCTGTTTGTGTCGGTGTTACACCCCAAGGCCCTCTCTCGCCTCATTCATCATCCTCAGGATGAGAGAGGTTATTCAGCGCTGCTTGTTCCCATTATAACCTCCTATAGAAAACTATTGCATGAAATTATTGCCTGCAATTAGATCACACATACTGGGCCAAATTCGATGATTGATTTAGTGTAGATTTACCAAATAAATTGGTCAGGAGTGTTTGGACATGGAGCTATTTGTATCAGAAATTGAGGAATTCTTTTATACCCACTTTTTAAATGTAAAAGCATGGATGTGTAGTGGTTTTACTTACCTGATTTTCTGTGGATCTTGTTACTTCTGATTTGAGATGCCGATGTTTTTTGTTTCTTTTTTTCCCTTTGGCAAAATCTGATGATGTATGTATTTCATAAACTCCTAAAGATACATTAGAAACGACTTATATAACAAGTTGCATGCATATCAACAAAATATTAACTTAGAGGTCAAGTACAAGTTTGAATGCTTTTTCGGGTGTAATAATAATAAATAATAAATAATTTTCAACAAGTTGAATGTTTTTTCTGTTCTAGTGATGGTTTTCATTTGCTAACAAAAAACCTATCAGGGGCAGAAGAACACACAGAGGAGTAACTTCAAAAGAGCATAATGGATTTTTAGTGGCTGGATTCTGAAACATGCAATTGAGAAACTGACACTTAAAAATTATGAATGGAATAAAGATGAAAATTATGAAAACTGTTCCTGAGAAGGACCCCCAGACCATATTATCGTTAGCAGTTACACCATCTAAGAAAAGTCAAGTTGTTTTACAATGTTACTTAGCAACTAAGGTGCTTGGCGCCAGCACTTTACTGCCATGTTAAAAGCTCACAAAGGGAATAGACATTTCTCAGACTGATGAAAATCTTCCTTATTGAAATGAACAGGTTTTCACTAAAAGTTAAAAAAATATTTGACTAAAAAATCTATGCTTTTTGTGTTTAATGTATGCTCTTATGTATAGGCCTAATTTTCAAGCAGCATTGCCACTTTTGTAGGAATTCCTCCAGTATCATCTTACAACAGACCCATTTAAACACAAACAGCTGTAAAGTCAATTATGGCTGGTGTTGGTTAATGAATCTGGAAAACTTGTACCTTTCCCATGCCCTTCCACACATTTTGACTCAGACCATTTGCACAATAATAACAGTTAGTTACTTTAAACTGTTTTTTTTCAATCATTCTATTTCTTTGATATGATTTAAAATCATAAAATGCACTCACAGTCTACAGACGGCATCAGACATCGCATCCTCTGCTTTCTTTGCTCTAAAAGTCACTCTTGCTCTTAACTGTTCCTACAGCTGTGTACACAGGATTTCAGTTTCCTCCGTGCTCTGTCTTCTTCACTGGTCTAGTGTTCTCTGTGTGTGTTAAGTTTAAACAGCAGTTACCAGGCAACAGCCAGGAAGAGTCAGGGGGAAGTTTGGTTGGTTTCCGGGTGCAGAGATTTTAAAATGAGTCTGATTTGTTTTTAATTTGGCAGAAATTTACCTTACAAAACAAGGAATATCAATCTATTGTCTATAATTATGTATTAATTTTATGTATTCATAAGGAAATGGCTTCAATATAAGCCCTTTTGTGTTTTTTACCTCTCCCTTCACCTATACTTATACCTGTTATATCCTTTTTTGTTACATATTATCTACAACACCAGTCAAAAGTTTGGACAAACCCTCTCTTTAAGTGTTTTTTTTCTTTATTTTTACTAGATTTTATATACATACAGAAAACATCAGAGATATAAAGTAAGATAAATGGATTCATGTAGCAAAGAAAAAAAGTTAAATAATATAAACATATTGTATATTAGAATCCTCAAAGTAGCCGCCCTTTGGTTTGTTGAAAAATATTTTTTTCAAACTTTTTTTCTTTACTACATAATTCCATATATCTTGCTTCATATATTTTATGTCTTCTGTATGTATCTAAAATGTAGAAAGTAGTAAAAATAGAGAAAAAAAATATTGAACGAGTCGGTGTGTCCACACTTTTGACGGGTGTTGTTGAAACATACACTACCAGTCAAAAGTTTGGAAAACCCTCTCATTCAATGGTTTGTTCATCAAATGTAATTATATAGTATTATGTAAGAAAAAAAGTGAAATAACTCTACTGAATATTTTTTTGCCAGAGCAAAGGATGACCACTTTGAGGATTTGAATATATAATATACAAAAATATTTAGTACAGTTTTTTAAACTTCCTTTTTTATTACATAATTCCATATATACGGGCTTCATATATTTGATGCCTTTTGTATGTATACAAAATGTAGAAAATAGTAAAAATAAATAAAAAAAACATTGAAAGAGAGGATGTGTCCAAACTTTTGACCAGTAGTTATATGCAAAATAAATAAATAAATAAATAAATAAATAAATGCCAAGATGAAACAGGACTGGTGAAGGACAGGTCTTGACAAGGTACATTCAAAACCAGGTAAACATCTCTACGTCTGTACAGTACTACAAATACACTTGGCTGGTAGTTCTTAATGTATTATAGTATGTTTTCATTTATTCATCCAGTCTATTTGTTTTTCAGGAAAGCACCTCTGGTAGAAAAGGCTGCTCTCCTCAAGTGGCAGGTACTGTTTATTTTAATCAGTTTTTTTTAAAATATATATTTAGCTACATTTGATTATTACAATAAATTCTTCATATTAACCTTTTTTTTATCAATACTTCTTACAGCGAGGAGAGATAAGTAATTTTGAATATCTGATGCATTTGAACACCTTGGCTGGCAGAACATACAATGACCTGATGCAGTATCCAGTTTTCCCATGGATTTTAGCTGACTACGAATCTGAGGTATATTTAAAGGGCTCATATTACACTGTTTTCTGATTTATGGTATAATGTTGTTTCCTCATCACAAACATACCTGGAGTTTTGTTTTGTTTCATTCATACATGTTTAACACAAAGTCCTGCATATTTAGGCTGAGTTCTTCTCTCAAACTGAAGACACTCTGTTCCACCTTGTGATGTCATGTGGTAATACAGGACGTGCTCCACTGTGTTTTTACTCCATGCACCTTCATTACAATCATTTGGATTATTTCAACCCGGGAATTGCCAATCTCTATTACCACCACATGACATCACAAGGTGGAACAGAGCATTTTGAGCTTTGGAGATGCAGACAGACTAATAGTAAAGTGTTACTCAAACATGTGTGAATGAAACAAAACACAACTCCAAGTATGTTTTTGAGGATGTAAGAACATTAAAGCTCACAAGATTAAATTTTTTGTAATATAGGACCTTTAAACCTAATGGACAGAAGTTTTTTAGTTAAGTTTTCTGTTTCGTACATGTTCATTTGTATGTCCTATGTAGACACTTGATCTGGCCAGTCCTACTTCTTTCCGTGATCTTTCTAAACCAATGGGAGCTCAGACAGAGAAAAGGAAGCAGATGTTTATCCAGAGGTACAAGGAAGTTGGTGACAGTGAGGGCGAAGGTAGGTATAGCCTCTTGATGTTTCCTTTTAAGAATATTATGTTCTTTTTATTATATATCATTTTTTATTATTATAGCAGATGTATCGGCACAGTGTCACTACTGCACCCACTACTCCTCTGCCATCATTGTAGCCTCTCTCCTCGTTCGAATGGAGCCTTTTTCTCAGACCTACCACACGCTGCAGGTGAGGCCATACATGGTTTACTTTATAACTGGTTCTCAAAGATAATAGTTGGCTTTCCGAGTACCACCAGATCTGAATCCTGACTGTATCAGGTCTAAATTAGGGCTACACATGGTCTAAAATGAGACTAAATCAGGTCTATGAGATTTAACCATGGATAAGGTACTTCAAAATTATGATCAACTCCAAGGAATAGAAAAACATATTTGTCTCTGAATAAAACAAATGCTCAAACTGTCGGAAGCCCACGGACCACCAGTTGTACGCATACCACAGTTTGAGAAACACTGCTCAATTAAATTAATTTTAGACATATACTTAAGTGAATTATGTTTATTTTTGATTATGTGAGTGTGAATTCTTAGCTATTTCTATGTTTCTGCATTTCATATTTTAGGTTTGCAAACTCATTATGGCTTGATCTCAATATATATGCAAATAATTACAGAAAGTGACAAAAAGAACTCAGCAAAAAGCCACAGATGTTGCCCATTTACAATTCAGCATGCAATTGATTATAATAAAAAGCCATGCATATTTGATAGTCTGAATAAGGCAATAAACAGGTTAGCCTGGTGAATTACAGTGCCTTTTTGTCTTCTAAAGCGCATTATGAGTGTGAAGTAATATCCATAACTGGATTTCCATCTCTAACTCATTTTGCCAGTATATATGCTATTTCTGTTCATTTGGGTAATTGTTTTAGTCTAAATTGCATTCTCTCTCATGAGAGCTCTATCACAGATTATGAATTTTTACAGAAATAAAATAAAATGCTGGCCTCTTCCATGCAAACAGAAACATAATGATTTACCTGACAGTGTTTTGTCTATAAACAGGGTGGCTTTGACATCCCAGAGCGCATGTTTCACAGCGTGAAGAAGGAGTGGGACTCGGCCTCTCGGGACAACATGGGCGATGTCCGAGAGCTGATCCCGGAGTTCTTCTATCTGCCTGATTTTCTGGTTAATTTTAATCATATCAATTTGGGTTAGTGCAAAAACTTTTTTATATAAACAATTGAATAAGATAGAAAAATAATGAAAGACAATATGTTTCTGCTCTTGTCCATAGGCTGTATGGAGGATGGGACTCCTTTGGGAGATGTGGAGCTGCCTCCTTGGGCAAAGAATGACCCCAAGGAGTTCATTAGAGTCCATCGAGAGGTCAGTGACCTATGACCCCTCCAGTCTTTTACAAATGTCCAATCAGAGTGATCATTCAGTTGATACTATTCTCAAAGGAGCAAAGTGACATACATAAAGATAAATGTATGATATAGAACATATTACAGTACTGCAGTATTAGCAAACCCAACCAAAGATGAATTCAAATATATGTCTCTATGTCTAGTATAATAGCAGACATGTACCTAAGTATAAAAGAACAGGTGTACCATAGAACTCCTGTTTACCAGCACACAATGCCAACACAGCGTTCTCTTGTCTGTATTTGTCTCCTTCTCTTTCTTCTCTCTTTTCTCCCATTAAAAGTCACTTCTCTCCGTGTTTCTCTCCTCTGCATTTATGTTGGTCTGATTCTTTTACAGCCTGACCCTACTTTTTCTGTTCCTGGGGCCATGGCGATCATTATCTCTGTAATCTACTGAGCTACTCATATTGCCTACCATTGTCATAAAATTAGTGACTTTGGAAGATTGTTTTTCTTCTATGGACAAATTAACTCAGGACAATATATCCTAGTTATGATTTTTCGCTGCTATTCTTAGATGGAGTTATTAAGATTGGGGCACAGTATGGATGGTCATAATGCCCACTTTTCTCTTATTAACTGTTCAAAAACAATCTTTGCCTAATGCTCCAAAATCATTCTTTAATTGTAACATGAAGATAAGCTCATAATACAGCTGTGTTTCTGCTGTTTTAGACTTTCAAATTTAATTGTAGAGGATACCGTACCACATCTGAATGAGCTTGTTTGTGCTTTTATGTAGAAGTTTCTTTTCTTTTCAAACTCAAATATTAACAATTTGACCGATGCCTTCCTCTTGCTGTAATAACAATTCTCTCTCCTGTATTGTGTCACCTTATTGCAGGTGTAGTAGTTTTACATTATTACTAAGTTTAAGACTCTCCTGCTCTGTCCCCAGGCTTTGGAGAGTGACTATGTGAGTTCACACCTTCACTTATGGATCGATCTGATTTTTGGATACAAGCAGCAAGGACCAGCCGCAGAGGAGAGTCTGAACCTGTTTCACCCATACTTCTACGCCGAGCGGGGAAGGGCAGACTCCACAGACCCACTCATCAAAAATTTAAAGTTGGGTTATGTGAGCAACTTTGGCCAAGTACCAAAACAGGTACAGAACTATTGTTTAGTAAGGTAAATGTATGAATGTATAGAACTAGAAATCAAATCTATAATCAGCTCTAAAATACGTTTTGTATAAGAGAATTCTGAGTTAGACAAAACTACACAAATGGAGAGTGTGTTTCTCTGCCAAAGTATATATAGACTCTAGAGAAAATGTATAATTGATGAACTTAGTGTCTCGAAATGGGATGCCTTTTAAAACAATTCTGGAACTAAAATCACATCTAAACATCATGTCTTTTGTACATTACAGTTCCTCAAACAATGTTATCAGAGGTAAGAAAAAATAAATAAATAAACAAAACAAGGGCTAGACAAGTAAGTACATATAAGCTTTAGAGAGAATTTATTGCCAAATGATGAACTTAGCGTCTCGAAATGGGATGCCTTTTCAAACAATTCTAGAACTAAAATCACATCTCAACATCGTGTCTTTGGTATGTTACATTTCCTCAAACAATGTTATCAAAAGTAAAAATAAAAAAAAAAGAAATAAACAAAACAATTCATCTGTTTTTAATAAAAACAATTTGGGGATTTTTAAATCTCAAGTCCACTGCGCATCAGCATTCAAACTGATTATTTTCATATTTTTAACCCACAGTTGTTTACCAGACCGCACCCAGTACGTTTTGGCTCAAAAAAAGAAGCAGCAGCAGTTTCCACACCAACTCCATTTTTCTTCAAGCTGGACAAACTTAAAACCGCTGCACAGCCTTACAAAGGTATATATATCATATTATCTTAACTTTCATAGAAATCACTATAATGGTTCTAATCCCAAAATGCTTTAACAACATCATACGTTGCAAACTGGATTACATTCAATTACATCCCTTTTCATGTGGTACAATTTGTATAACATCTTACTTATTTTATTTCGTACCATTTGATGCCAATTATTATATATAAAGATGTAGCAAAGTCTAGTGGGATTTGTTGAAAGCGGGTACATCCATAGATTAATTTACACTGGAAGGAGCGATCCGTTTGAGCCACAATATGGAGATGACTCTTCGGCTGAGCCCTACTTAATAATCTGAATATCCCTAAAGGCCCACTGAGGCAGAGGAGATGAATCCACGAATGCTCAGGGAGAGATTCCTGCATATTACGTTTCATATTAAATCTCACTGTGTCTGATCTGATCAATAAGCAGATAGAGATGAATAGGAGCGAGGAAAGCCCAGACTAATGCAACTCGTTTCTGGGGTTTTAAACACAGATCTGGTGATAGGAGGTAATGATTTCTGCCTGTATCCGCATGAATAGGTCAATTACTGGTACAATTATGGGCCCAAACACATACAACTTGTCCTGTCCAGATAGCAGGTGTTCCCGTTGGACTGAGCCTCGCTTGGAGTAATCTGGGAATAGTTTTTAATTGCCCAGTTTTCCGCGGTCAATTTAATGAAAATCCTCTACAAGTTTACTAAAGTACCAAACTCTTTAATGTGATGCTTTTGAAGAGCCATTACCTTGTATTTGGTCAGGCAATTTTATACCTGGACTCAAAAGGCAGAATAAGGTCACGCTTTTTTACTTTTTTCAACAATTGCATACATTTTAACAAACAAATCAACCGTGTTCTCTTCATTTTTATATTAAAATCCAGAACTCCCCAGGGGACCAGTTGGGCAGATAATATTCGTAGACAAAGAGGTCCTGGTTTTAGAGAGAAACAGGCTTTTACTGGCACCAGCGCTGAACTGCTACTTCAGTTGGGGCTTCCCTGACAACAGTTGTACCTTTGGAAACTACACCTCCGGAAAGGTACTGTTCATACTGTATGGACAATTTAATTAATTCATTTTTAACTACACCTTTAAATTTGAATGTGTTTGTGTAGACTTTTGCAGTGTACGAAGAGCTGAGCGTCTGGGGTGAGACGCTGTGTGCAGTTTGTCCAAATCCAACCACAGTGATCACAGCAGGAAGCAACACAGTGGTGTGTGTGTGGGACGTGGCTCTCACTAAAGACAAGCTCAGTCACATGAAACTCAGACAGGTGAATAATATCTAAGTATCTTAGTGTTTGCACTATATCGAATTATCGTTCAAAAAATAAATGATTAAATAAATGATTTTTTTATATGTGCTAGTCGGGTAACATTTGAGTAACAGAGGGAGATGAACAGTGGTGGAAGAAGTACTCAGTTTTGTCACTTAAGTAAAAATACAGCTACCAGGGCAAAAAAATACTCCAATAAAAGTAAACGTATCACATGAAAAAATCTACTTAAGTAAAAGTATTAAAGTACCCGTTTAAAAATGTACTTAAAGAGTAAAAAGTATTTCATGCAGATTTTGAGATCTAATAAAGCTTCAAATGTAGTGATTTTGATACAGAAACAATTGACTCGATCATTTATCTGGCTGTTTTTATCTGTATATTTTTGTTTGCTCAAATTATGAACGTGTTAAAAATAGGTTTATTTTTAACATGTTGGCCTTGGCCTTTTCAGCAGGTCTCAGACAATAATAAAAAATACTTTCACTTTTCAGTCCTGTTAAAAATGTAGTGAAATAGAAAGTAAAGATACAGGCTCTCAGATGCAGTGAAGTAAAAGTAAACGGCATCCACTTTAAAATGTACTTAAGTAATGTACAGATGCCTAAAATTTGTACTTAAGGGTAGTACTTTACTACTTTTACTTTGTTACCTTCCATCCCTGGTAAAGAATGAAATATCTATGACACTTTATTGATGTTAATTAACTATTTATTATCATTAGTTTCATTGTCTTATTTTATTATCGCAGATCATATTTTTCTTCACAATATCGTTCAAAAGGACTGACTAACCTGTTGAAATGGTTGTTGTTTATCACAATGTTTTCTGTTGCAAAAATATTCACAGGCTTTGTTCTACACAATTATCATTTTAGGATGCTACTGTTGTAATAATAAAGTGACTGTTTTGGCAGCCATTATACGGGCACATAGACGCAGTGACGTGTCTGGCTGTGTCTGAGGTCCATAACATACTGCTGAGTGGGTCCCGTGACTGCACCTGTATCCTGTGGGATCTGGAAGAGCTCAACTATGTGACGCAGCTCACAGGACACACAAGCAGTGTTTCTGCAATAGCCATCAACGAGCTCACTGTAAGTCAAGCAACACATTTACCTCCGGCATATCTCTCCTTTCCTCTGTAGTTTTTGTTTTGTTGTTCATCTGAAGCAGTGATTCTTAAACTGTGCTATGTGGATCCCTGTGCAGTTCAAATGGTTCAAATCTTTGCTTAATTAAGTGTCAGTTTAATCCACATTTTGCCCTCCTTTTGTTTATTCTTGGTTTAAAATGAGTATACCAATTGTGTAGTCCTATTTTTGCCCCATTTTAGGAATAGTCCTGCTTTAGACCCGGTTTAGATCTGATGATACTCAGAAGGCCAAATATTTTCTTAGGTAGTACTAGGTGTGAAACATTTGCAAACCACTGATCTAAAGTAAAGGAGGATTCTTTTCATTGTTACCCTGTGTATTCTTTGACAGGGGGACATTGCCTCTTGCGCGGGCTCGCAGTTGTACCTGTGGACCATGAGGGGGCAGCTGTTGGCCCGCACAGACACTTCCTGTGGGCCTCAGGCAGACATCATGTGTGTCAGCTTCTCACAGAAACTCGAATGGGACGCCAGGAACGTCATTGTGACCGGCTGCACCGATGGCAGTGTCAGGGTGAGTAATGTGTTGAAGTTGAGTCCTTGATTGACATGCGACATATATTCATTATCTAAGCTTCAAACATACAGAGCGCAGAATGTTTTTCTATCAGTGAACTTGATGTGATTTTGCCTATTATGCGTCTCCTCTAGATTTGGAGGACAGAACTCACACAAACACAATTCCCCGTCACTTCAGAGGAGGTTGTGTCCCAGGGGCAGGGACGAGCAATACCAGCAGACACCAGTGTAGCTCTTGGTAAGAAATGATATGCAATAATAGATAAGTAATAAAGTCAATATAACAAGGTTAACAAGAACAACAATGTGAGATCATCCAGTATTTCCCATTAATGGTGCCGCCACAGTCTAGATCAGGCTGAACAATAACTGGGGTGATAAGTTATGCATTAAAAAGTAACTATACTAAAGAGCTATTTTTCCCAAACTGTATCAAATGTAAATACTCAAATAAGAATTGACTCTCTGCCATAGTCTTAGCAGAAGCCTGTGGAAAACATGGAACTGAGTGTAATAGTTCAAATCTATTTTTAAAGAGAATGTAAGAATCCTATCACAGGACAATTAGACAAAATGTGAAATGACTTGAATATTTTTAACCGCTCATCTTAGAGATTTACAGCGTGTTTCCAGGTAACTGTGTTGCTTAGCCCATCCTTCACTAGCGTTAGGGCTAGCAGGAATTATGTTGTTATAAAGTTATTAAACATAGAGGCAGTAAACACTGATGAGTAATTCTGCTGACATGTGCGAGTGGATATAATTTAGAAAGCAATAATACCCAGATCCAATTTGGCATACGTTGGTTACAGCCTCCGTCACCTCATAGGAGTATTGTTCTTTGGAAATTACATTAAGACAGGTCTTTATGTAACATGGAAGCATTTATATTCAAACCATTTGTTTTTTTGTCATAGCTGACCACATGTAATAAATACTATGGGTTAGAAGACATATTGCTAATACACTATTTTCCTCCATTATATCTTCAGTCGGCAGCTCACCTAAGGTTCAAAAATGGGAGAGAGTTCTGGTGTTGTGTCATGAGCTGAACAGAGGACATCCCGTGTCACAAAGACGCTACAAAAATAACCCTGCCGTCACTGCGCTGGCCATGTCCAGGTATGTACTGAATACACACTAAATATACTGAACAACCTAAAAGTGCAGGTATGTGACACTTTGAATGTTGTGCAGGAGCCATGCCACTCTGCTGGTGGGTGACGCCTGGGGCAGAGTGTTTACCTGGACGTGTGAGTGAGCCAACCCCTACCTCTTCAAAAATCAAGTGTTACGCCAACTGGAGATTAAAACTGGAAATGCACTGATCCGATACTGGACTGGATATCGGCTTCCAAATACAGGTTCAGATGATGTCCTGGTTGGACTTGTACATTGATTGCAATAAGACTGGTTGTAGTTGGCCCAGAAAGTCTCATAATGTTTGCATTTTTATTTATACAGAGTTGTTCTGTGATTACTTGAGAGATAAATAACAGGTACATAACCTATTTTGGTCAGTTTTGTCATGTGTTATTTTTGTTTAAAGAAATTAAAAGCTGTTTTCAGTCGCTGCACTGGTATCGGTTGATATCGGATATCGGCAGATACTTAAAACTATAGTTTCGAAATCGGTATCGAAACAGAAAAGGCTGGATCGGTGTATCCCTAATTAAGACTACTGTGACATATTCATTCAGGGTCAATTTTAAATTTATTACATTTTATCTGTGCTATCTACCTAAATGGTTTTGTTATTAAAATGTATATAAAACTGTGAAAAATGTATTTAAATTATCTTATCTATTTTAAACATGTTTTTTAGACACACAAGATTTTTAAATACCATATGTATCTATCCATGCTGGAAAAAAAGAAAAAGCAAAGTATTACAGTCATAAACTTGTTTCTACTTTTTCACCAACAATCTGTTACATTAAAATAAAACATTACAAGATGGATCTTTATTTCTTAAAACATGAAACTTCTGATGCCTTCATGTGTTACTGGAAAAGTCAGTTTCAGTAAAAAGTCAGACATTCCCTTCAGTCAGCAGTTCAAGCATTGTAATGTATTTCTTTGGTGCATTTTTGTGGTATCAACAGTTCAGAGTGCTCATTGGTCAGGAACACTGAACACATTTTCTTTGTTTTCTTCACTGAGTTTTCCATCAGAGTTGGAGTGTGAATTTATGAGCATTTAAAGAGTTGTTTGCTTGTTCATTTACTATGCTCCATGTTCGAGTTTACATTTCGCCCTCTTTACTTCACTTTGTCGTTTCTTTCCTTGCTATAATCAGGGTAACTTCTAACTTTAAGGGACATTAGGTTAGCGTTTATTTTTTAAGACCGTACTTCCTAATCCAGTCACTACGGCCCCTAGGCGGGGCACACCCTGGACAGTGGTCAGTTTGTTGGAACTAGCTTTACCGAGACACACACCAGACACACATTTAAAGGGCCCATATTACACTATTTTCTGATCTATGTTATAATGTAGTTTCCTCATCACAAACAGACCTGGAGTTTTGTTTCATTCACACATGTTTAACACACAAACCCTGCATATTTAGGCTGAGTTCTTCTCTCAAACCGAAAACACTCCTGTTCCACCTTGTGATGTCATGTGGTAATACAGGAAGTGCTCCACTGTGTTTTTAAACTCCACACACCTTCACTAGAATCATTTGGATGATTTCAGCCCTGGAATTGCCAATTGCTTCTGAACTAAACGTAAAAGGTAGCTGTTAAACTGAAAATTACCGCTTAATGATATCACAAGGTGGAACAGATCATTTTGAGCTTTGGAGATGTAGACAGACTAATAATAAAGGATTACTCAAAACGTGTGAATAAACAAAACACGACTCCAGGTATGTTTTTGATGAGGTAACCACATAATAACATGACTTAAAGCTCACAATAGTAAATTTTGCGTAATATAGGACCTTTAAACGGAACAATTAGGTTGTCAATACTCCGAATAGTGCTTGTTATTTGTTCCTTTTAAAAGTAACTTGTACATTGTCAGAGCTGTGAAGGCTTGTTTTCATTCTCATAAGCACTCGCGCCACTCCCCTCTGTCATAACTAAAGAGGTCTCTCTCTTTAACCTTTATGTGTGTGGCTAATTGTGCTAAGTGGAGTAGCTTAATAGAGTGGAAAATAGTGCTCATAATTTTCCCAGAGAGCGAGCAATGACCTTCTCTAAAGACAACGGCCATCTCCATTCTCTCTACCCCGCTGGTTTTATGATATGAAATGTCAAAGCACTGGGTTCCTCAGAATAATTAAATCAAATAAATTATTGCACCTCGGCAGAACCATCTTGTAGCCTAACCCAATTATAATGCACTGTAAAGCTAATTATTAACCATGATTACAATTAGTCTAATTTGAATAAATGTAGTCATTAGCGGGTTCAACCTCGTCAGGGGCTGTGGACTGTGGGGGCTGATGGCCTCTGTCTCTCTCTCTGTCTCCCTCTTGATGGTGCATTATTTTCTTTCAGACGCCATCTCAGTCTTCATTGCCTTTTTCACACAATGACCTTCACAAAATGGCCTGAACCCTTCACCTTTTCTGGGGGCTTGAGTGTGTCGTCTGGAGTTCAATTTGTTTTGTCCTTGAATTCTGTCACCTAATATACAGTCTTTGCTATACCTATTGTTGACACACAGTTTGAGTAAAAACACAATATTTGTCAGCTATGTGTTGACAAATGTGTTTTCTCATGAGGGCTTTAGTGCTTCAGTAGAATAAAATACTAACCAAAAACTTGCCTGGCAAATCGAGAATAATATCTCTCTGTATTTTTTATCTAGATCAGTCTGGTCCCCACATCCTCTGTTGCGTCTCAAGCCCAGTCAAATGTGATCGTACAATCAGATCAGGTTTTTTCAGCAACATGTGAAACAAAGAGCTCATTAGTCACCTGTGATTTACAAATAAAATCTAATTTGTCTCAGCTCAGATTAACAGAGTTTAGTGCTTCGCTCAACAAATCCACCATGTTTTTCAGCCCCCTGTGATTTTTTTTCCCAGTACAGACAGATCATGTGTGCCCTCGATTGCCTAATCCACCTGTCAATCACACCCATTTGAAAACAGTGACCTTACTCA
The DNA here is from genome assembly GCA_000787095.1 of Periophthalmodon schlosseri. NCBI lineage: Eukaryota > Metazoa > Chordata > Actinopteri > Gobiiformes > Gobiidae > Periophthalmodon > Periophthalmodon schlosseri. The sequence goes on from KN474730.1 coordinate 132,955, forward strand.
CATCTTCGTAAAGTATTGAAGAAGTGTGTATTCTGGATCCCAGACAAACCAAAAATAAAATAAACCGATGAACTTCTTACCAGTCCTAACTTTTTTTTCCCATAAAACCCCAAAATGTACTCTCTGTACCCACAAACATATTTATTGACCACATACATTAATTATGATGTTTATAAATGAAAATGAAAAGCAGAATTTACAGATCCCTCAAAGGCTACACTAAAACAGCCTGGCTAAGGGTTTTTCTACATCCTCTCCTGAGTTTAAACAAGAATAATACGGCATTCGTACATACCCACACATCTGGTGAACAGACCAGCCAAACCAACGCACAATGTTAGAGCTGAGGCACAAAACCAGTCCACTAATGCCATACAAGATGACTGTTTAATGTCAAGATAATTGTCTATAAATATCATCGAGGATTAGTTTGGCTTGACAAATTGAATCCTTTAGCTGCAGAGTTTACAGCTGTTTCTCCTGGAAGAGGATCTGAGCGTAAACAGTGTCCGAATCAGAAGGTGCAGGGTCCGCACTTGAAAGGGCCGAAGGGTGGGGTCTCGGCCGAACCAGCTCCAGCTCTGCGTAGGTCAAACTGTCCTCCTGCAAGCCTCGTGTCTGGAAACAAGAAGAGAAGAATTTAGGCCAAAAGGATAAACGCAAAAATGTAATGTTGTTTGCTTATGTTTTCCCTATAAACAGTAGTGGTCACATTGTTATAGTAAACATCTGGTCTGAATTGTACATAAAACATTTGTTGAAAAGATCTCAAAGCTTGTCAAGACATTTTATTTATTTCGATTTTTTTTTTTCACTAATCTAATCAGTATGTTCTTGTAACAAACAGAAAACACGACGGGTACATGAAAATAGGACCCTTAAAATCTCTTCAGGAAATATCGGGCATGTCTTTTACACTTTTATTGTAGATATAAAACTAATGAAGCGCTCTAAATAAATAATAGTGTATGAGAAGCAATAACGCTAAATAGAATTATCAAGCTCATAACCGAATGAAGAGAGTGTAATAAACTCCACTCGACAATCATGCAGTCGTGAAACAAATTCCCCTTTGCATATACTTGAATGAGAGTCGGCCAGAACAACAGAGACAATTTATATTTTCACGAATAATATGGAAACTGTGGACGTCCCCAGATGGGTCGTTTAGTCAAAGTGAAGTGAGTGAATACGACTTACATTAGCTGCTCTTTGTTGTAGCAGCTTTGACCTTTTGGGCTTTTGGGGTCTCTTTGCAGCAACAGGGACTAAAAACACAGAAGTCAATCATAGAAACAATAATAGAACAAATACGTAAAACATGGCCGTGTGGTATTAAAGCTATTTTGCATTTTTTTTTAATAGCAGGTGTTATCTTGAGCTGTTTCTCCACAGATCTGACCTGTAAGTTGGCCAGATTTTCTAAATTAAAAACTGGGACACACCCCAGTTGGGACGGTTTGTATGAATAAAATTGTGAAAATAGTTTGTAATATTGTCCATTCTCGACTCACTCGTGGGTCAGTCATAATCTGAGAGACTTCTGTCGGTGCATTTTTTGCCTTATGGTCATTTTCAAGCACGGTTTTCTGTATTTTGGCTAAACAAATGACAATATATTCTTTACAGTTGGCGAGTATCAGATTGGTCAAAAATAGGGACACATGGGACATATCTTGTATAAAACTGGGACAAATCAGTTGTTTTGTATAAATCTACTGGGACAGGGTCTAGAGGGCGAAAAACTGGTCTGGTCTGTTTTCTATTCTATTTTTCTATTTATTTATTTATTTCGAGCACATGTATCAAGGACACTTAATGCACATTTCACAATTTTTTCTTATTTAAGCTCGAAAAGGAGTGGGAAGAAGAAAACTTATTAAATCCCACCCATATCTTCCATTAGGACATAACTTAAATGCTTTGTTTAAAAAAAGAATATAAATGTATATATATATAGACACACATATATATCACATATGGTCACCCTACTGATGGCAATACCTGCTTGTCTCCATGGAGATAGATACATTTAATGTCATACTGTGGAACATTCTAGGCAAAGCAATATTATTTCCATGGAGAGAAGCAGGCGCCTGACCAACTACCAGAAGAGTTACATAGTGCACCACTGCACTTTTAAATATGTATCTAACTTCAAAATGATCTGGTTTGAAATAAGTGCTTTGAATTTGATTCTAGACAAAGCAAGACATTTTCTCATAATATTTACAGTGCGACTTGATATTCGGGTATGAGTAATGTTTTTATTTTCCATTTAGTCCCAGTTGGATACTGTATCTTTTGCCACTATTGTTTTCCTAACCCACTAAATCCTCCAGTCAGGATCACGGGGTGCTGGAGCCTCTCTCAGACTTCTGTAACTGTCTGGACGAAACCCCATCCAGAAAAACATCAACTGACACTGAAGTGACTGCTCCACCCTCTGATGCAAGCGTAAGGCTGAAAAATCCCTATCACTAGAAGCCAACATCTGCACTACATAACTTATAATGGGATAAGTGCTGTGACAAAGTAAGTTACATAGTCTTACCCTTGTTTGGGGTGTGCGGTGGGGGCTCCCGGGGTAGTGTGGGTGGTGTTATTGTTCTGGCAGGTATTGTGGGTCTTGTGTCTTTTCTCAGAGCTTTTGGAGAGGAGCTGGAGGAGCTGCTGGAGCTGGTCACAGTTTCGCCTGAGCTGTTAGGAAAAATACACAAGGTTAACATGTGGTTTGGGCCAAATCTGGATAAAGTAGTATTCAAGAAGTATTAGTTTTACAACAGTACCTCAACACATTAGTCTAGTGGAGGATAGGGGATTTACTCAGGTACTTACTACTACTGCAAATTACAAAACTGCTATGGAATTTGAACTATTTTTACTACTTGTGATGGAATCTGTTCCCAATTATTAGTAATGCTTGAACATTGGATATTGAGTGAAAGTCTACTTAGGTACCTTACTTACTGCTACTGTGATTACTGCAACCACGTTTACTACTCAATTTTGTTACATGAGTAAAAGTACAGATACTGGAACTAAAAAAAAAAAAATCAAGTAAATCATATAAAAAAATCTAGTTAAATAAAAGTATTACAGTTACACAGTTACAGTTACAGTTTAAAGAGAAAAAGTAAAAGTATTTTGTACATATTTTGTGGTCTTATAAAGCTTCAAACGTAGTGATTCTGTTTTTATTTGTATATTTTTATTTGCTCAGCCCTTTCAGCAGGTTTCAGACAATAATAAAAAATACTTTTACTTTTCAGTCCCATTCAAAAATGTACTGCAGTAGAAAGTACAGATAGACAGATGCCCTCAAATGTAGTAAAGTAAAAGTAAAAAGCATCCACTTTAAAATGTACATAAGTAAAATACAGATACCTAAGATTTGTACTTGAAGGCAGTATTTTACTACTTACTTCATTACGTTCCACCACTGTTTACTACTAGTGTTAGTACTTCTAAAACTAGTCCTACAATTATTACTTATACTAAATGTGTTATTGCTTATAAAAGTACTCATACAGTTGATATTCTATTTACCATAAAGATCTGATTGAAAATGCTAGAATTCTGCCGTACCTGCTTTCTGGACACTTGACAAGAAGATAACTGTCTGTAAAAGAGTCAGATGTATTAATCTAATGTAAACATGAACTGACAAACTATATGTACGTTTTCTCTTTACTTTTGAGTCTATGTCTTCTGTAGAAATACTGGCAGGACAGGACCAAAGTGAAGAAGAAGATGGACAACAGGCCCAGACAGCAGATCAGCACCGCCCCCAGGTACATATCTGGAAATGCACACACGCATATCACATCAAATAGGTGATAACATAGATTAATAGTTGATTTTAGCAAGAATACCTGCAGACCACTGTCCCAGTCCTTCCCCTCTGATGTCCTCATGAGTAAAGTGCACTGGAAAAGCAGATGTAAAAGTCAGCAAAAGCCAAACGTTGAGGACAGAGGAGTGTGCCTATTATAAAAACGCTGTTGTCTGGAGGCATGGGTCCAACAGAGCAGGCTGCTTTAGTGGTTTCCAGAAATATCAAACCGCTGTCAGCGGAGAGACTACAACCTCATCCGCCAAACACACCACACAAACAGTGTACACACAGAAGAGGGGCCCAGCGGACTGCTGCTCTTGGACTGGATCTGGGAGTTCCCCGTTTCTCTGGATAACCACTTCCTCTTAGGGGTTTCACATTCAATTGTTTACGCATTAATAGGAGAAGTACAGTACATTTACTGATCACACTGGTGAAAGGATTATTTACAGATGACAGTATCATGGGAGAGTCAGAAATAGTAGAGCGATACTATTTATTGCTATTTATTGGGTGCATTCATATGGAGGGAAGGAGCCTATTTGACTTTATGGGAGATAGATAAATATTCAAACTAATGATTCACAAATGTTTAACCTTTGGTTCCACAAATTTGCCATATTAATCTTATTGTTTAAAGTCCTTTCAACAGACAATCATGGTGAAATAATGGCACTGCTTTCTTCTTTATTTATTTTCATACAGAAGTTAGTTTTTGTGCCAGTTTTGTTTCATGTGGAAAGGCCCAGTAATAACAGAGAAATTAACTATAAACTAGTTAAACAAATATTGAATGTGGCAGTTAAACAGCATGTCTTCGGTGGTACTCCTTATCCAGCAGCATTTCATTTAAATATAACTGCTATTACACAGCATGAAGGGCTACATTGTCATGCATTTAAGGGCACTATACAGTTGATAATGAGAGTTGTAAATGGAACATAGCCTCACTCTGCGGTTAACCAGCAGCTGGCACCAATAATCCAGTGTTCACACATGCCTCACCTCTCTCTCCTGGACACCTATTGAACAAAAATGAGCTGCGCAGATTTCCTTTCACAAAATCATCAGGTACGAATTAGGCACATGTGCTTTGGCTCTGCTCCACTGTGAAGAAAAGTTCAAGCAGATTCTCAACTTGGAGCAGTGAAATTTGAAGTCTGCGCTAATAAAACTAGATTTTATCAGAGCAAGACCCTTTCATTTTGAGAGAAGAAACAACAAGAGCATATGGTCTGAAGATGGCATTTCAAAATAAGTGAGCGCTGTCTCCCCAGAGCTTTTGCGGTCTAGGAGATAGATACCAGCTTTTGTTAAAATGCTCAGACAGGGGGGATTCCTGGTACAAAGCTATAACTTAGTTTCCTTTTCATTTACCCTCAGAATGTCAGGACTTGTGTTTTGTCTCTGTGGCAAAGCATGGCGGAGATGCCTGAGGTTGTGTGGCTTCCTTAGAGGGACATTGACCCAAATATAGGTCAGGGCGTTGTCACATGAATTTGACTTAAGAATTAAGCAAGGTAAATTAATACAATATTGTTTTATCCACACTTAACAATATTTGGGTGTTGTAAACTAAAACAGATGACATATGCCTTTTTGGTAATGTTTGATTGTGCTGAATGGATGGATTTAAATTAAGTAACAAGCAATTATGATCCTCAAATGTCCCTTAAACGTTTCACCACATTTGGAATCTGCAGTAACCATTTTTCCCGAGGTTTGCAGAGGCCTTAAACTCAACATGCTGATGTAATGTATTTCAGTGCAAGCAGAGCCAGCTCAGCAGTCTCTCTGCCGTTCCCTCTGCTGGTACAGACAGAGCTGGCTGTGTGAGGCTGTGAGCTCATTGTTTTGAGATGGAAATGCCAGAGAACTGGGGTCACACTCAGACACACACGCGCAAGGGGTTTTAACTTCAATAAATAGACACATAAAAATAAATAAATGCTGTCTTCAATGTTCCCTCTGTGTTCCACTATCAGCAGCCGATTTTCCTTTATCCAGTAGTTTCCATTAGTGAGCCGCACTGACAGCGAGTGAGCAGAGAGGGGATTCCTTGGACAGAAATGGATGGATTATGCATAAAATTGGAACACAGAATTCCCCTGTTTCTTTTTGTACATGGTGTGCTTTTAAAAGATACAATATTAAATGTTTGTTGAAAGAGAAGAACAAGTGAAGACGTTATCAACAAGAATATGAGTGGGCACTATTCACAATATTATTATTCCAATAACAATAGATTATATTTTCGCAATTCAACAGGAGTGCTTTCGGTGAGGTTCAAATATCACACACATAAGTTCAGAAATATCACTTTTTTGAAAGATTACACAAGTTTCTTCTATTTTCCACGCTATACTGAACAGTGCAATATTACACAGCATCAAAACAACAATTTCTGTGTAAATGTTCTTGAACTGTTGCCCACCTCTATAGCATCACTTACCCTTTAGCTGTGTGCTGCCTGTACCATTCGAAGAGGACCTCCATGTGTTCCTGAGTTTACGTATCTCCTGAACCTTGCAGCTGTACAGTCCCTGGTCCACCCTAGACACATTCAAAATCCACAACCGGAATAACTCTCCCTCCTGCTCCTCGAACAGGCGAAACTTGGGCTTAGGGAAACACCGTGTGTAGTTCCCATAGAGCTTAATTTTCTTGATTCCCAGTTTAGCAATGAGAAGCTGATTTGGTTCTTGTGTAGAAGGACGAGGGGATGAGTCCTGAGGGATTGTGGTGGGGGACACAGGAGGGGAGTAGAACCAGCGCAGGATGAGGACACTGTTGCTCCTCTTGCGCTGGGACACCAGGCAGGACAGGGTCAAATTGTCCCTCTCCGTTACCATGACGACAGGGCCCGGCGTCACCGTCACGTTTAGGGCATGGCAAACCTCTGCTGCAAAAAAACAGAACAACATCGCAGCATTCATTTGGAATCTGTTGTCAACTAATGATGTCAAAATAATTAATTGATAATCATGTTTAATAATATTGAAGGTAAATGGTCAAATTTTTATATAGCACTTTCCCACCTTCAAGACACTCAAAGCACTTTACATCAAGGAACCACTCACCCATTCATACAACAGTGTACGCAGACACTGGGGGCAAGGTGGGGTAAGTGTCTTGCCCAAGGACACAACAACAGCATTCATCTGTGGGAGCTAGAATTGCACCGCCAACCTGTGGGCCAGTGGATCTGACCGCTCAACCAATGATGTTTTATGTCGAGAGCAAGATTCAAACCACCAACCGTCAAATCAAGGGACAAACACTCTACCCACTGAGCTATGCTGTGCTGTGCTTTTTTTTAAATGACTGTTTATGTCTCATTAACTTTACGTTATTATTCAGAAAATTACATACTCGAGGAATTGTGATCTCCTAGTAATCACAGTTCTTTGGCCATGCTCTTAGTAATCATGAATAATCGTAAAATTGTACCTTCTCACAATAATCGTAACATTAAAATCTGATAAAATGCCATTCCCACGATCAGTGTTTTTATTTTGCTGTAATTAATATGCAAAATACTAAATGTAAATGCTGTCAATAAAAAAGGTGGATCAGGGCATAGGCTGTATTTTAGTTCAAACTGTGATCTTGAACAATGTTGCTCATTTTGGCCCTTTACTGACCTTTCCTCATAACAACAATGCTTGTAAAACACACACTGTAACCGGCCTTCCCCCGCGCCCCACACAGAAAAAGGCCTGCAATCATTTCTGTGATGTTTGATTTCCTGCCAATTAAACATAATTACAGCATTTTTGACTCAATGTTTTATAAGCACACCCACAGTGGCGGCTCAGATTTACAACCCCGGAGAGACTCAATCTTTTTACAGTTTCTGCTTAACATGCAATGGGAATTTAGTCTGTCAATGCTAGAAAACACAAGGGGTTTTGGAATAACAAGAGTAGATTTCAGCCGCCTTTTTCATTTTTTTGTATATTTGTGTTTTATCTTTGTCCAGATGGGTCAGGTCGTTTTGGAGGAGACACAGAGTCTGGACGCAAGATGTGATCAGATAGGCGTGGAGCATCTACAGGTGGGAAACATCCATCTTGGGTACAGTATACTCAAAACAGGCCGGTACCAACACGACAAGCTAACAGGGACCATCTGGGTTCCCATGCTGCTTTCTTGGTTTTATGTTAGCTGGGGAATCTGCCTCGGGGTCTGTCTTCCTCTGTTTGAAGTGACAAACCACAGGAGAAGCATCATTAGCAGCATCAAGGCATCTTTATGACATGACTATAAGTTGGCCTACCACTCATCATGTATTTCCTATAGAAGAATTTCATAGGTTCACTACAAAAAATATCTACTTTGTTTGCATTTTCATATTAATTTGGCAAAAGTTATCTTAGAGATTGCTGATTCTGCCCTCTCCTTTCACCCAAGCTTGGGATTGGCGCAAATAAACCAGTGCCTTGTGAATTCTTGTGAAGACTTGTTTTATTTTGTTCAAGAAAATAACTTTGCCCAAATGGGACAATAGAGATTTCTGGAATTTCAAAGTGTGCAAAAGGGAACGCAAAATCATGTTTTCTTAAATAGTTTATCGTGTTCTCCTACAAACAATAAACCAAATAAGTTCTCTTACTCCATGTTGTTAGGGTGCACAATCTTTTCTACTTTATTTCATTGATTGAAAAATTAGAGCCAAAGTATTGGTCAAAATGCAGTTTCTTATAGTTGCTGTAAACAAACTGAACTTACCTGAGAGCAGAGCTTTAGTTAGGACAAAGGCCACTATAGAGAGGTACATTTTCCACAGTCAGTGAATCCATAAACAGCTGTTACTCCGGGAGCTACATTGAAAAGTGCGGCTGGCTGCAGGACCTGCCAGAGCCGTACCCAGCATTAACTCCTCTCCTCTTTCTCCTCTCTTCTCTCTGTAATGTGAAACAGTATATGCTCTGTTCCTTCTTAGAAACTCCCACTTTTCTCTCTCCCTCTCTCCATCTGTCTCTGCCTCTTTCGTTGTGTCCTGCAGAACCTAGGAAATGTCATTTCCTGTGTTCCTGTGAGAAGTCTTGGACCGAGGCCCAAACCCCCCAAAACTCAAGCGAGTGGTTTGTTTTTGTGTTTGCTTCCATGTGTCATTTTTTTTTTTCTTTTTTTTGGAGCGCCTAAAAACAACCCCCTAATTGTCAAAACGTCATGTACCTCAATTTAAAGATTAGTGCCCTAAAATGAAAAACACACTTCATTATACTAATCTTGTGAAAGCTCTGCAGTTTTTTTTATGTAAAACAAGCACAAACCCTGCTTTTATTTCAGGTTGTGTGAATGTTGTGTGTGCAGATGTTAAACTGTTCTTCCCCTGTCTGGCTGCGGGACAGTGGCATGGGCCTGTCTCTGTGGTTGTCAGACGTCCCGGCGGAGAGAAGCCTGCTGCTTTATTGGGCAGGGTAAAGTGCTGAGGCAGGACTTCTGCTGCAGCTCTCCAGTCCTGCCAAAGCCAAATGGAATTACACAACACAATTAACCCTTCAGGTATTCAAAGACTTCTCACAAAACTGAAGCGCGCACAAGCACAAGTCTGTTTATTTGATTCTTCAAAGGATTAAATAAAAACACATGTAATAGAACCATTTTTACCATAACATAAAAAAAGGAAATTACATATGTTGATGTATGCTTTTTATGGGCAATTGTAACTTAAGTGTGTTTGCCCCATGGTATGCCCACTGCCCTAGTTATTTTGCTCATTTCTGCCTCATAGTGGCCAAAGAAGGGTACTACTTTCTAGAGATCGTGTGCATCATGGGCATGGTGGTGACAGGAGTTGGGTAGACAGGTAAATACTACATTGGTAAGTTGTCAATTTACAATCAGTTAGATATAATGCTTATTAGAGGAAAACGTAGCCTAAGTTTTAAACACACATGCAAAAACTCACAGTGGGGTTGCAGTGAGGACATGAATTAGCCTTAGCCTGCGTGTAGCTAGTCCATCTGGAATTTGCATCTGCATTAAGAAGCAATTTTTTATGCAAACATTTGGTCGAAATTAAATATCCAAATCAAGCTTCAGTATGCATCAAAATACATGTAATTTACAGTATTAGTCCATTACTGCTGATGCTATGGACTGAGATGTGGAATCCAACTGTCAGCTGTCAAAACTGCTGGTAGATTGAACATGCCACATAGGTAGTGTGACCAGATGTCCCTGTTTACCACAAGTAAAGTCCCACAGTCCCAGTTTTGACCATTTGTCCCCTGTCCCAGCAAATTTATCCAAAACCATTGATTTGCCCCAGTTTTATACGGTAAATGTCCCAGGTGTCCCTATTTTTGACTTATTTGATCCCCTCCAACAGTAAAAAGGTAATATATTATCAAATGTTTGTTGTTTTTTTTTCAAATACAGAAAACTGCTTGAAAATAGCCAGAATGCCAAAAAGTGCACTGACAGGGGTATTTCATGTCATATACTGATTCACAAGTGAGTTGAGATGGATGAAGTGCTTAATAATGTTCTTAATTACACGCTCTTTTCATAAGAAAAGAAAACCCGGTGTGTCCCAGTTTTTAATCCTGAAAATCCGGTCACCCTACACATAGGCTATAGGGCACAAAAGGACTGATGTCTTGTCAATATGCTTCTGTCAGTTTATTCATACATTTGAAACAATATTTCTGCTTTGCTAATTTGACAGATATTTTATACAAGGGTCTAGTTTTTTCTTAACAGATTAAAATGGTGAAGCAATGACATCACACACATTTAATAGCCTACTTGTTTTTATTAATAATTTTCAAAGCATATTTTTTACACAGAGCTTAAGTGATCATAGTGTGTTTTTTATTACATTTTACACAGCAACACAGACTTGAAACCTCGAAATGAACTAAGAAAATAAATAGTTCAAAACAGAATTATTAGCCTATAATCACATCAGTTCTTACACGGTGTTATATTCAAACAGTGCTTCATACCATCTCCAAACTTCTTTTTTGTTGGACACTCTTTAAAATGCCATGCAGATCAAAAATAAGTACATTTGTGTATCAGTACAGTATCAGTATTTCAATATGGGCATTGCACTCACATACAACCTGCTACAGAATACAATAGTGTAAGTAACAATAAGTGTTAGCGTAGCTTCTCAACATTCATAAGTCAAATGGAATGATATTTTTTCTGTAAAACATTAAACAGCTTAATCAACTCAAAAGCAGCAGCATTAAATATAACACACCAATGCAAATTTTATCTAAACCATTTCACAGGTTCGGTTCACAATGTAAAATGTCATTATTTCTGATGGATTATGTGGGCAGCGTACAGTTTCTGAAAGATACAGAAAATCCACATTGACCTTTGTGGGAGTTTTGTTTTAGATGGTGATAAGTCCAATAATATCAACATCTGTATTTCGACATTTTAACAGCAAATTCTTCCTTCCAGCTCAATTTTAAACTATTGTCCCTGTAAAATTAATCACGTAAACGCAAACTATAGTAATTTCTTTTATCAAGCTCCTCTCACCAGTCAGACACCTCCATAAAATCTTCCAGTTCACTCATACTAATAATATCACGTGACCCATATCTTGAGTTTACTAATTGGCCGTCACCTTCTGTGATTGCCCTTTGAGATCCCCGTGTGTTGTAAACTGCATCGTGTCCTTTGTCCACTTTATTAACTGTATCCATATAAGGGGTCTTATCTGGGCTATAGCTAGTTTCAGGGCCTCCGTGTCGGTGGGCCATGCTTGATCTGATTGGTTGTTGGTCCTGAATGACAGTTGCTGGTGTCATCGACTGGCCAGAGGAGGTGGCAGCAGAAGACTGGTAGCCTTTGGAGTTGCTAGAATAACCTTGATATTGTGCATTGCTTGAAGTATTCGGTTGTAGTTTAGCATGTAATTTAGGTTTCAGGTGAGGTTGTGGGTACCCTTGGAGGGGTTGTCTTTGGGTGGCATTTCTATTAGACTCACGTACATTCAGCTGAACATATTTCCCTGTTTCTGGGTCAAAGAAAGTTTTTGTTTTTACCTCAACAGGCACGTCCACAACATAGTACTGACCAGAGCCTATATCTTGCATCACTCTTCTCTGTGTGTAGGATTGTGAAAAGCCAGATTCGACTTGGTACTGTGTGACTGGTTTGGGGGCATGATGGTGAGTGGGAGAAGAGGGGACTTGAGGAATCGACCTTGGGGCAGCAGAGGTGGAGCCAGGATTTTGTGATGAAGATACTGGAGTAGAAGTATGTGGAGATGAATTGGGAAGTGAGATAGGCCCAGTAGCATGTGGAGCGGTATGCAGAGAACGCTGGTGAGAGGGCTCTGAGTGTGACAATGACACACTTGACCCAGCAGGTGGAGCATGCGCTATGGAAATTGGAGGTGTAAAATGAGGAGAGGCCACAACATCAGAGTTGGCAACTTCTGACATGGAAGCCTCATATGAGTCCTCTGTCACATCTTTGGCCAATTCCTTTTTTAATCTCCGCGTAGCCAGTCTTTTAGCCCGCCGCAGGGCCTTTTCACTCTTAGGGGGAACTGCAGGAGGTTTTCCAAATGAACGCGATACATCGCTGCTAAAACTGCATGCTGATTCAGGTCTGTCTGAGTCATACAATGCCCTTATATCTGCAAGGTCAGTTGCATTGGTGGCAAAACTCTCCACGTCCTCAGACATATTGCTGATGATGGAGCGTGAGTCTTCCTCATCTAGAGCAATGCTTCTTCTTGAAAATGGCCTATACTGTGGGAGAGGGGTAGAAGGAGTTCTGCACCTTAGTGTGTCTAGATCACCCTCATTTTTCTCCCAAACTCTTTCCATTGGCGAACCAACCCTGAATTCTTCCCCAAAGGTTTTATGGAAACGTGGTTTGATGGACTTGGTGAGAGAAGATCCTCGGAGTGTGTTGTCTTTAACTTTGAACATGGAGGGTTTGGTTCCGAATGCTGGGGAGGCTGTGGTGGAGCGGGATTGAGAAGGGGCTGGAGATGCAGGAGCGTGTGGCCTGCTTATGTCATCAACTGTGTCAGGTCCATTTGCGTTGCTTCTCTTTTGGGGAGGTGAGGGTTTCTCTACTTCTGCCGAGGTCAAGGAGTAATATTGGAGAGCTTCTTTATCAGATACATTTTTCTGCTCCTCCATTTCAGCTGTTTCCTCCTGATTTACTGCTGGTCTTGCTCTGGCATCCATCTGATTCCGGGGTAGATCCTGGCCTCTGAAGCGTCTTATATCTTTCCCTGTGTGTGTTTGATTTTGCTCAGAGCTTTGCTGTCGCCTTGTCATTTCTTTGTCAAGTTCAGCTTCCCTCTCTTCCTCAATCTGTCTTCTGATTCTCTCCTCTCTAATATAGGCCAGTCGCTTCTCTTCCTCCTCTTGTCGAGTTCGCCTTTGTTTTTCAATCAGGGATTCTTTCCTCCTCTGTTCTTCTATAGCAGCTTTTTGCTTCTGTTCCTCTAATTCGGCCCTTTTCTTTTGCTCCTCAGTCTTTGCAGCTTTTCTCAACTGCTCCTCGTGAGCTTCTCTTCTTTGCTGTTCTTCAAGAGCTGCTCTCCTTTCTTTCTCGATTATTGCTGCTTTTTTCTGCTGCTCCTCCTCAGCTATCTTTCTGAGCTGTTCCTCATGAGCTGCTTGTCTTCTCATTTCTTCAATTTGAGCTAGTTTTCTCTGTTCTTCTATCACAGCTTTTCGCTTTTGTTCCTCTAAAGCCGCCCTTCTCTTTTGCTCTTCAATCTCAGCAGCCTTTCTCAGCTGTTCCTCGTGAGCTGCTTGTCTTCTCTTTTCTTCAATTTGAGCAGTTTTTCTCTCTTCTTCCATTACCGCTTTTTGCTTCTGTTCTTCTAATTTAGCTTTTCTTTGTTGCTCCTCCTGCAGAGCTGCAATTCTCTTTTGCTCCTCAATCTCAGCAGCCTTTCTCAGCTGTTCCTCGTGAGCTGCTTGTCTTCTCATTTCTTCAATTCGAGCTATTTTTTGCTGTTCTTCTAGAGCTTCTTTTCTTCGCTGCTCCTCCTCAGCCATCTTATTTATTCTCAGTTGTTCCTCTAGAGCAGCTTTTCTCTGCTCTTCTTTCAACGCAGCTCGTCTCCGTTGTTCTTCAATCAGAGCTTCTTTCATTCGTTGTTCCTCAGCTTTTTTCTGTTCTTCTTCAATAGCAGCTCTTTTCTTCTTCTGTTCCTCAATGACAGCAGCTTTTCTTTGCTGTTCTTCCTCTGCCATCTTCCTCTGCTGTTCCTTTTGAGCAGCTCTTCTTTGCTGTTCCTCTAGAGCAGCTTTTTGCTTCTGTTCTTCCAGAGCAGCTTGTTTTTGCTGCTCTTCGTATGCAAGCTTTCTCTGTTGCTCTTCAATGGCAGCTCTTTTCTTCTGTTCTTCAATGATGGCAGCTTTCCTTTGCTGTTCTTCCTCTGCCATCTTCCTTTGCTGTTCCTTTTGAGCAGCTCTTCTTTGCTGTTCCTCTAGAGCAGCTTTTTGCTTCTGTTCTTCCAGAGCAGCTTGTTTTTGTTGCTCTTCAAATGCGAGCTTTCTCTGTTGTTCTTCACTAGCGGCTCTTTTATTCTGTTCCTTGATTATTGCAGCTTTCCTTTGCTGTTCTTCCTCTTCCTTCTTCCTCTGCTGTTCCTTTAGAGCAGCTCTTCTTTGCTGTTCCTCTAGAGCAGCTTTTTGCTTCTGTTCTTCCATAGCAGCTTGTTTTTGTTGCTCTTCGTATGCGAGCTTTCTCTGTTGTTCTTCAATGGCGGCTCTTTTCTTCTGTTCCTCAATTATTGCAGCTTTCCTTTGCTGTTCCTCCTCTGCCATCTTTTTGAGCTGTTCAGTTTCAGTCGCTCTTCTTTGCTGTTCTTCTAGAGCAGCTTTTTGCTTCTGTTCTTCCAAAGCAGCTCTTCTTTGCTGTTCTTCAAGAGCAGCCTTTCGCTTCTTTTCTTCCTGAGCAGCTTGTGCCATTTTTTTCTGTTGTTCTTCAATAGCAGCTCTTTTCTTCTGTTCCTCAATGATAGCAGCCTTCCTTTGCTGTTCTTCCTCTGCCATTTTTCTAAGCTGTTCCTCCTGAGCTTTTCTTTGTTGCTCTTCATGTGCAAGCTTTCTCTGTTCTTCAAGTGCTGCTTTCTTCTGTTCTTCAATTATTGCTGCTTGTCTTTGCTGCTCTTCCTCCGCCATCTTCCTCTGCTGTTCCTTTTGAGCCGCTCTTCGTTGCTGTTCTTCCAGAGCAGCTTTTTGCTTCTGTTCTTCCAAAGCAGCTTTTCTTTGCTGCTCTTCCTGTGCGAGCTTTCTCTGTTGTTCTTCAATAGCGGCTTTCTTTTTCTGTTCCTCGATTATTGCTGCTTGTCTTTGCTGCTCTTCCTCTGCTATCTTCCTTTGCTGTTCCTTTTGAGCCGCTCTTCGTTGCTGTTCTTCCAGAGCAGCTTTTTGCTTCTGTTCTTCCAAAGCATCTTTTCTTTGCTGCTCTTCCTGTGCGAGCTTTCTCTGTTGTTCTTCAATAGCGGCTTTCTTCTTCTGTTCCTCGATTATTGCTGCTTGTCTTTGCTGCTCTTCCTCCGCCATCTTCCTCTGCTGTTCCTTTTGAGCCTCTCTTCTTTGCTGTTCTTCTAGCAACAGTCTTCTTTTTTGCTCTTCCATCTGAGCAGCCTTTCTCTGTTTTTCCTCTAAAATGGCCTTTTTCTGTTCCTCTGCTTTTCTTTGCTGCTCTTCATTGGCTCTTCTGGTCTGTTCTTCAAGGGCAGCCTTTCTCAGCTGCTCCTCTTTAGCAGCTTTTCTTCTCTGTTCTTCAATTTGAGCCACTTTTTTCTGTTGTTCCTCTAGAGCAGCTCTTCTTTTCTGCTCCTCTAAAAACAACCTCTTCTTTTGCTCTTCTATTTGAGCAGCCCTTCTCTGATGTTCCTCCATCTTCTTCTGTTCCTCGACATTTCTTTGTTGTTCTTCAATGCGAGATTCTTTATGCTGGTCAAGAACATTCTGGGCCTCCATTTTCCTTTGTGTATTTGAAGCAGTTTTCTGTTGTAATGTCCTGTCATGTCCATCTGGATTTGTTTCTATTGACAGCTCTCTTTCTGACAACTGCTCTTTTTGTTGCTCATCATTATTCAGAGCAGACATCACATTTTGCTGTGGAAGACTTCTTTCCTCTGTCTCCCCTTTCTGTTCTTTGCCTTTTCCCTCCTCCATGTGTCTCTCTGCCTCTCGTTGTTTCTTGCGTCTTTCCCGGATCTGTGCCACGATGGCCTCCCTCTCGAGAGCCCGCTGCTCCTCTTCTCTCTGAGCGGCTCTCTTCTCTTCTTCTGCCTGTTTCGCTCTGCTCTTCTCCAGCATGTCCTTAATTTTATCCTCTGCATTTTTCTCCCCGTTATTTGTTTTGCCTTTTGGTGTTTGGTCCATTGGACTTGGTTTACTTTCTTGTATCTTTTGTATGTCCGCATTTTCTTTGGCTTCCAGTTTAAACATTCCAGTCCTTTGGTGTTGTTTATCTGTGATGGGAAACACAACAGGAGTAGGTTCTTTGCTCACTTTAACTTGAGTACTTGACTGATTTTGTGAACTTTTCTCTTTCACAGGATCCTCTTGTGAGTCCACTGTAAACACTGGACGTCTGCTGTGGCGGCTCTGAATAAGCGGAAAAAAGCCTTCCTTTTTATTTGGGGGCTGTTCCTGGAGAGTGTCTTCATCGTCTTTAGAAACAATCACTTTGAGTCTGGCATAGTCCGCCAGGGCCGATATCTCGGGTATTGGGACTTTTGGTTTTGGTTTAACTTCAACCTTACCATCGTTACTATCTGGGAGTGTTGCAAAACCTCTTTGTCTACCCTTTGCCATGGGATGTCTTCTGGGATGATGCAAATGGACAGCTCCTGGTTTCTCATCTTTATTACTTTTATCATTTGGACTATTGTCTGTTTGTTTTGAAGTTTTAATATTCTGATCTTGCCTGATTACTGAACTAGGTTGGTTTGGCAGAGATCTTGGTTGTTCCCGTTCCTGTGAGACAGCTCCTGAACTTCGTCCCATGCTTGTGCTGTTGTTCTGTGGTACAGTATCTCTTTTGTCAACCTGGAAGTAACCCTCTTCCATTGGAGCCTCATTTGTAGTCTTTTCATTTTCACTACTTTCTCTGGTTGTATTATTGAGATTTGGCTGGTTAGAGTTTTTCAGTAACTGTGCTTGCTTTTTAACACTGGATAACACTTTTTGAACATCATCATTTGAAGGAACACTTTTCTGGATGTTGCTTTGAGTTTCGTTCTCAGTAACAGAGCTATTTGAAGCAGTTCTTTGTGGAGCTTTGTTCACCCCTTCGGTTACTGCTGGCACAACTCGAATAGCAATGCTGTCAATATGCAGGATATCTTCTTGTGTATTATCGTTGCTTGTTGTAGATACAGATATGACTCTTTTCATTTCTGTTATGGGTAGCTCTTCAGGTATTGTTCTTATGCCAGTAATCTCTTTTTGAATTTTGATGCCAGTGGTCTCCAGGGCAGCATTAGGAGGATTGCTTGCACAGACTTTAGTTTCTTCTGCCATTATGTCCTGTTTGTTGGGAAGGGCTTGTGTTTCAGCCAACACTTTATTTTTAGCTGGTACTGTAACCGTTGGGGGCACAACTTTTTCAGCCAGGTGGTCGTGGAGTAGTGTTTCGCTTTGGGGTCTCTCATTTGGAAAAGAGCTTTCCTGTTGGGGAGTTTTCTCAGTAGTGCTGTCAGTAAAATTCTTGTGCGACGTTGAGTTGGTTTCTGGCATTTTTTCAAAATGCTTTGTTGCAGTATAATCCTGTTCATTTACACTGACTTTGTCAGAAAGTCTTATGATGTTTGTTTCAACATGTAGGCCATGTTTAACTTCTTGGTCTTTGTTTTCCTCTGAAGGATTTCTTTCTCTCACTGTCACCATTATTCCCATGATTGATAAAGAGTTGTCTTGTGCAGAGATTTCATTTTGGAGTTGATGAGAAGGTGCTGTGTTTTCAAGATCGACTTTATCTCCTTTACTCAGACGATCTTGTTTTATTGATTTGTCTTCATGTTGTGGCTTCATTTTCTTCTCATCTGTGGGAGAACCGCATTTTTTATCCTTTTGAACTGTGTGATTCTCTGTCATTTTAAATGACATTGTACTTGTACGTAACTCTGTATTTGTTACTGTGTCCACTCTTTCTTTTGTATTCTCATTGTTTTTCATATGTTTCTGTGGAATCTCTGCAGGCTGACCAGCGTCTGTAACTGCAGCAGACACTTTGCTTGTGTCACCATCCACTGACCGTTCTTGTTTTTTGTAGACCTCCTGTGATGGCGGCTTCTGTCGTATGCTCACATTCTGGCCTATTCCCAAAGACTTTGTGGGATTTTTAAGTCCATCTTTATTGGCGAAACCTTCTTTGATTGCAGAGATTTCTTTTTCAGCATGAGCCTTGATCTTTGACGTCAGAATCTCCTGTTTTGTTTGAGCTTTTTCTTTATGGGTCAGGCCTTTGACTGATGTTTCTTTACTTGAACCTGTTTTGTGATCAGTTGACTTTGTCTTTCTTTCTATAGGGCCCTGTTTTGCATCTTTTTGTTGAGAAATGTCATATTTCTCTACTTTCTCAACAGGAACAGGATCATTCAGCTTGCATGCATCATTTTTAAGAATGACCTCTTTAGCTGCATGATCAGGCAAATTACTTTGTGACATTTTACATTTGGTGACCAGAAGTTGTTTTGCATCATCTCTCGGCTTAGGCGCTTCTGATTTTTCCACTTTCTCAAGTGGAGCATCTTCTTTGGTTGAAACATTCTCACTAGTGTTCTTTGCATCTCCATGAGCTGGTTCATTACTGGCAACAGACAATTTAAAATCTTTGGATGACTCATTATAAACATATTGACTTCCTGTTGAGTCATCATACAAATTCTTATTTCTTTCATTGTCATCTCTTGTATCAGATATTACTTCACTGTTTGTCTTTTTATCCTGGTTTGTGTCCACCCTGTGTTCTATTAGTTTGTCTTTGTCAGGTATTGTTGACTGTTCATTGACATTGCCTGTAGTGGAAGTTTTGTTTCTCGCAGTGGTTTGGCTATAATCATATTTTTCTCTTATATGTTCAAAGTCATCTGCTCCGCTGTCTGCGAGGTTGACACTTATGACTGGTGACTCTTTGGACAATGTATGAGCACTGTCATTTTCCTGCTCAGTATGTTCATCTTCATCTTTCTGAACTTTCTGCTCTCCCTTCATCTGTTCCTTTATTTTGGCCAACTCCTCTTTGGTTTTAGCTAATTCAGTCTTAGCCTGCTCCACGTTATCTGGTTGACGTGTTGCTGGCTGTTGAGGTTCAGATTTGGATACACTTTCTTCGTCATTTACATTTGTTGCATTTTCTTTGGGTATTTGTTGCGTTTTTGCATGTTCCTCACATATGAGATTATCAGTAACTTTAACTTCCTCAGTAACTTTAACTTCTAATTCTTCTTGTGATTTTTGTACCTCAATTTCAGGTGTTTTATCTTTAATATCAATAATTTCTATGTCTTTACTTTCTTCTGGTTTTGTATTAGCCTGGCTGTCCATTATCAGCTCCGTTACAGCTTGTTTGGCTTCATTCCTGTCTTCCTCTATCACTCTCTCAACATGCTCTGCCCCTACTTGCGTCTCTGTGGCCTGTTCAGTTGTGACCCTCTCCTTACGACTGGGCTCAGGTTTAACTTGCTCTATTCTGGCCTCCTCGCTACTCGCTGCCAGTTCACATTTTATGGGCTCCTCTTTTAGCCCCTCGGTGTTAGCATGTTGCACTATGGGCTGCTGCTTCTCTGGCTCGGGTCTCCGGGGCTCATTCTCCATCATGCATTCCTGTCTGTCTGTCACCTCCAGTATCTTAGTGTGATCTGAATTTGAGTTTTCTCCTCGTAACTGTTTTATCATTTCTTCAGCTGTGGGGAGGTCCGTATCTTGTGCACTTCTGTACTTTGTAAATGCTTCTTTTTCCAGATGTTCTTTGTGTTGCTGTGAATTCAACTTTGACCTTTCTTTTATTTCATTTATCTCAGCTTTCTGCACATTCAGCTTATTCTGTTGCAAAAAGACTTGTTCATTTGTGGCTGGGTCTCTTTTTGAAATATCCTTTACTTGTTCTTGTTCTGTTTTCTTCTCCTGTTTGCTATTTTCAATGTGTCTAGTCTCTTTCGACTGCAGGCCTTTCATCCCATTCTCTTTTATGGCCTCGTCATTTCTTTGACCTAATTCCTCTGT
>KN474730.1:154174-168390 GCA_000787095.1 Periophthalmodon schlosseri
ATCCATATTGCAGAACATTTAACTTACCCATGTCTATGGGATTTTCGTAAACAGGTTGAGAGTTCTGTGTGTGCATTCCTTGACTATGTGCCTGGTATCCATACTGTGGAACATTTAATCTATTACCTCTATCATCTGTCGAATTCAAAAGTTCATTAGCAGATTCTGGAACATCTATGATAAAGTCTTTCGGTTCCTGCTTGTATTTCTCCTGTGCATCTTGGCCTTTAAATGCGTTAGGACTGTAGGTTGCCTTGACTCTCTTCCTGTTGTCTTTTAGGTTGTAAAGGAGGCTAGCAGCTCTTGATTTGTAGCTGGACATTTTAACATCTGGAGTTGCCCCTCTACTTTCTGCCCTGACAGGTGCGTGCTCTACTGGTTGTGGTGAAACTGAATGCTGCTGCAATAATTGTTGTGGTTCGGGAGGCCCATAAGCTGGTGATTTCTGTATTTGATATGGGGCTGTGTATGGATTAGAACTCATAATATTAGGCACCATTGGATCATATGCGTTTAAATAGTCATTATTATAAAACCCATCTTGGCTCTGAGTCTCTATATTGCGTTCTGCCATCATCTTGATTTTTTGCTGGAGGGATTTCACAGAGCTGATTGTGTCCCGCACCCGCCTGGACATCTCACTGGAGGGGGAGGCAGTGGAGGGCCGTTGTGGTGGTAGCCGGTTTGCTCCCATGCTCTGAGTGCGCTTCCTGTATTGTCCTGCGAGCTCCGACTCACACCGTTTCTCCACTGCTGAAGATCTGTGCATCATCGTAGAAGCAGAGGTTGAGCGTTGAGAATTCATGGGAATAGCAGGGGCAAATGTGTTCCTGTGATACCCTTGAGAAAACATAGAGGGATGCTGTTGTGGCTGTAATGAGAGTTCTTTGTACATAGGCGTCTCGTACCATTTCTGAAACTCTGAACGGGGCATAAAACCGGAGACCTGACCTCCGTGGAAGGGAAACCTGTTTTGGTCCCTCCAAACTTTGAACGGACTAAACTCGCTGTGAATGAAGAAGTTAGAATTGACCTGTGCGGACAGACTGTGGGAAGATCTCATAAAAGAGGAGGCAGAGTTCATCTGGGAAATGGCTGCCACCTGTGAGGAGTAATAGTTTGTGTTTTGGGAGGAGAATATTCCAGCGGAGGGAAAATATCCTGTGTTCATATTTTGAGGATAAGATGAGAACTCAGACAGCTCCCCCTCGATACTCATCAGTGCAGACTTATCCCAGCTTGTCTCGTCATTATACACAGCCTCGTCCCCCTGTCCCTCTGAGTTAAAGGCCCTGATTAAAGAGGAGACTCGTGAGTGGCTGCGGCGCTGCTGAGAGCTCACTTCTGTCATCCCGTTGCTGAACAGGGACAGATCTCTGGGAGGGTACGCCTGCTGAGGGGGCTCCGGTGCCCCCTTCTCCCCATAGACCCCCCACTGCTGACCCTTGTGAATCTCTGCTCCATACGTTCCTCTGTATATCCAGTCCTGTCCATACTGCTGCACTCGCAGGCTAAAGCTCTCGTGCGCAGTCCTCTTCAGCTCCTGTCTGTCTGTGTCCTTCTGTGCACAGGGCGAAGCGCTCAGGTCAGAGTCGTTGTACACAGCCTCGTCTCCGATGCACAGGCTCCTGAAGGCCCTGTCTGTCAGACTGCTCACCTCGCGGTCTGTCTCTGTGTCACTGTACCCGCCATCATTGTGTTTGCGATGGCCACTCTTCCGACTGGAGCGACGCTTCTCCACTGTCGCCATGACGCAGCTTCTCTGGAGCACAGAGCTCTGGCCTCAGACCTGGTCATTCAGACCCACGTGTGTCTGAGGAGGGTCAGTCCTGGGATCAAGCTCCCGGCATTGTGGCCCTCTCCTCAGTCCTCACAGTAGGTGTGCATTTGGGTTCTAGAAAAAAGAGAAGTGATTGTTATGTATTATTCCAGATGTAATATAATCATAGTTGTAGAAGTTTTTGTGTCTTCTTACATATTGACATATATTCTGCATATTGTACTGCAGTAGCCCTTAGAATGACAACATAACCTATAAACATCATGCTCCTTATGTGGGAGTGGACCACTTTTAGAGAACCCTTCTTTCTGTATTAAGCCTGAATGTACATGATGCAGTTTTGAGAACAGCCTGTAATCCCTTCTCTCATTCACTGTGACCTTCACGATCATGTTGTGGATAAAACCAAACTGTTGCTAGGCTCAGTGAAGACAGCCTCACGTGAGTTATTTTGAGTGCAGAGGATGCACCAGTGCAATCTTAGATGGCCACTCACAGACACACATGTCCTCTACAACAGCTCTACAGCAAAAACCTGATTCATCCATTTCACATGTGGATTTGTGTGTTTTGTTGAGCTAACTTTGATACAGAGAGCATCATTGGCCTGTATCATGTTAAAATACAACTCTTAAAATGAGGAGCTGAAATTGTATGATTTCATCATCAAATTAAAAATGTTGCAGTTTAAGGTGATAAGATAATGTCACAGTTATGTCCTGGTTACATTCCCTGCAGCTGCTGACACTTAGTCCAGAATATCCAGTGATTTATTAATACCTTCTGACCTGGAGGCCATATACCTCATTTGTAAAAAGTTTGACAGTCAAACTCAAATCTTCAAAATTATGTTGATTTGATCACAGGTTAGACCAATGTTACTTTACAATGTCATGAGAAAATAGTTTTAATCTACATTAAGATTTTTGATTAAATACTTTGACTTACTAAGTCTGTGCTGCCTAAAATATTTAACACCTTTTATGTGCTTGTGCGGTGTTAGGAGTAAACATTCAGACCTCTTTACACCAAGCCCGGGCTGTTAAACACCTTTTGATTTCTTTTCAATCCTGCATGTGATAAGTTTATTTATGTCCAGTGATGCTAAAACATGACACCAAATAGGACTTGGTTCTCAGCGTCTATCACCAAAACCTAAGAAACCAGCTATTCTTCCAGCCCAAATCATGAATAAATCGAATTTAATACCTCACATTACAAGTGAGAAGTTACCAATATGTTCAACTTTGAAAACAGCTCTTTTGGCTTAAAACTAGATTCGCATCTATCTAGAAAAAACAAACAGTACTTAGACAGTTCTAACTTACATTCCAACTGAGAAATCCATGTAATCCAAACCCCAATAGCACAATGCGTCTTCAGTGTAGCCTCTCTTTGAGTCTTGACCGGTCCGAGCAATAATGGAAAAACCTCAATATAGTCCTGGATCCACTGTTTGAGCATTTGACCGATGCAGGGACTTGGGACCAGGGATCAGGGACAGAAATAGAGAAGTCGTCCCAGAGCAAGCGGTCCACCATGTAGGCCAGAATGAGTGTGCGACGAGCATGTGTGCCTCTGTGAGATCCTGGGGTGTCAGGTGTCCGACAGATGAAACAAGCAGCTTTACAACAAACTATTTTTAAATCCAAACCGAGTTAACCATGTTGACAGTTACGCATGGGAGACTAACTGTCAGCAATATTAAAGATTGAAGATGGAGAAAAGGTTTTGAGGAATAAAATACTTTGAGATGTGTGAAAGGGGTAGGGTGTTAGGGGGTGCTTTTGGGGCTGCAGGGTTCATAAATTATTCAGTTTCCCCCCACTAAAGTCCTTCCCACAGCACAGTACAATAACAACAAGTGGCCAATGGTCTCTGATTGCTAGTAAGGAAAATCTCTCAAATTATGGGTGTTTTAAAGATGAGAAAAGATAACTTGATAGATCTCACAGTGAAGAAATTTGTCTTAACATCTCTTTAATACAGTGCACATAGCAATCTGCTTTTAAGAAATAAAATGGAATTTAATTTAAGTTAATCCTAGTCTAGATACAGTTTAATACAAGTATTGTTGTTATCTTGATTTATTTAAATTTTACTGAGGAAAAGTGTTAGATTTTCTGTATCATTTTTGATTGTTCTGGTTTAGTCAAGATGCATGTGATGTAAATGTTAAACTCAAACTACTGTTACATGATTTATTTATATATGTGTTTTTAATTCTTGTACTCGCAGACTTCTGCCATAGCCTAACACTGCAGAAAAGGCCAAAAAGCAGGGGGGGTGTTGACCTCTTCCCCTCGCCCCTCCTGTCGTCCCTCCCCTGTCCCGGGCCGCTGTTGCTATAATAAGAGATTGCTGGAGCAGATAGGGTGCTGGCGGGTGCAGGGCTGGTCTGGCTGAATGATGGACACACGCACATGCAGCTAATGGAGACACACAGCTCTACACTGTCCACACACAGATGGAAAAAAGCTCACAGTGTCTGAGGAATCACTTTTCTTGAATCATCTCTCACTCATCTTTCACTCTATCAGAGCCACCTCCAAGTAGATCTATGTTTAACATCACTGATTGATATTTTTGCCCTCAAACTGTACTTACTTTTATAGTTTTTAATAATATTAACTGAAGGGAAAATAATTATGTTAGGCTACTACATCATATTAACAGTCAATGTGAATGGACAGACCACTGTGATTTTACATGGGGCTCTTAGTGGTGAGTTGGACTTTCTGGCTCACCTAGCCCCCCTTGTGGACAAACAGAATATATACCATTAGTTGTAATATTTAATTTGAGGAACATTGTTTAGTTTGCCTTTCAAATAGATGGATTGCATTTTCGTGTTTGTGTTGTGAGTGGAGAACACAAGAAAATTTGGTTGCATAAAATATATTTTGTGGTTTGCACTTCATTCTTCATTCATAAATATTACTGAATGATTCTAAATGACTGTGTTATTGATCAGTTCTGTGTACGTGCAAAAGCAGTGATGATATTGTGTCTTTTAGAGTCTAAATGCTGTGGTTTGGCTAAAGCCTGTCCATAAAGTGTACAAACTAAAGAAGCCCAGGGCCTGCCTCTGTCACAGCACGGCTGTGTATCTTGTCTATTTTGTTTGTGCTGCCTCTGAATGGGTGAATGTGCTCCGGCCCCTGTTTCAGGACATATTTCCCCACATCGCTGCAAAAATATTTCATTACTGCAACAAAAGAAGCCCATTAACTGCACTGTAAGAACAGAGTTCAACTGCTGTCCCCCGTATTCACCATGTTTGTCTGCTTTTCTGGCTGCTCTCCAGCTAATTTGATATAACAATGCTCCACAAAACTGCCTCAGGACTTTTTTTAGGTGACAGAAAATTATCAATGATGCCACATGCACAGCTGAATGTCAACACCAACTTGACTTGTTTATGAAATATTAAAGCCGTGAATTATGGGCAGCATGCAGAACTTAATGATGATCGGAGTCATTATAACTTCAGCTTCTTTTGTTTTGGCTAATGATTAAATTCCACGACTACTGTATTCAATTTTGAGGAGATTGAATGTGTTTTCTGCATCTTTTGTGCGACTTGGCAGCGTTTGCTTGTCCATAATGGTACATTTTTGGAACAGGAGACAATTTGTATAGGGATATTACGTTATCATTAGCTGCCATGTCATAAGGCTTAACATCTTTACACCGGGCCTCTTTCATGCATTGAAACACACATTATGATATTATAGCAGATGATGTATTTGTTATTTGGGGACACGCAATCACACAATAGGACACCTGGATTATAATGGGGCTAAATAATTCATTGAAGGAAGATTATAAATGATTTGTTGGGGGGACATTTTCAAACTTTTTACTGACAAAATGTTTATATGTGTACTGTATTTGAGTAAAAAAACAAGATATAAAAGTAACATGGTTTTTTTCCCTTTTTGTTTATTTTTAAGGATGCTTCGAAGATGAGCTTGTTGTGTACGGGAGGATGTTGAATTTTGGACGACTTTACATGACATTACCCTCCTCTGTGTCACTAGGGTGTTTCCTCATCAATTATTGATCCACTACTTCATGGTAATACATAATTTCCTCTCAATTATTTATGATAATGTGCGTGTAGTTTACTTAATTGCATTATTGACTATCAAAAGTAATTTCCTGAAAATCCTCAAGGACGCAAATTGAATCAAGCCCAAATACTACCCCTAGCCTTTGTGAGTCGAGCGGCTAACGATCTGACCAGCTGGAGACCATGAATTTTGAAAAATGCTTATTTAAATTCAAATCTTGATTAAAATAATGCATTTAAATAAAAAAAATGAATTAACATTTATAGCGTTACAGTTTAAAGGAGGCATAAGTGTGTTTTAAGGAAAATAAATAGGGTAAAAGTCACACAATTGGCCCAGTCTCTGTGTTTAGAGGAAGCTGATAAATAATGTATCAGAACAGATGGCTGAAGCGAGAGGCAACAGGAGAGGAACATGAGCGGCTACATCTTTAATTGTTTTAAAGAACGTGTCACAACAGGACTGGTGTGCCCCTGTCTGCCGGCGCTATGCTAACAGAGGAGAAATATACACCAATCTGTCACAACACATCAACTACTGCACACCAGAGCCATTAAAGTGCACTCCATAACAGACTAGAGCTGATGCCATAAGCACAATGTTACTGTACATATAGTCAATAAATAATCAGTGTCCTGCATTTAGCTGTATACAGTTACATGCAATAATATTCACAATGAACTGCTGTCTTCAGTGAAAACAAACAGTGATTCACATTATCAAATGGATGCGTCTTAATCAGTCCTTCAAACGGGTGAATAAGAGTGCATAAAATACTGCAGATCCAAAACACGCTTGTGCTTTTGTGGGACATAGCCCCAGATATTTCTCACAAACAATTTAAATTCATTGTTAAATAAACATTTGAGTCCATAAATACAGTACATCCAGTTCAGAAGTCTTTTTCCAGTGGTTTCCTCAAGTCCTTCTATTGTGCTTTGATTTTCAGAAACAAATCGTCACAGTTTGAGTTCTTCACTTCTTTTCCAGAGCGTCTTTGGAGCAGTGGCCATGTTTGTCTGCATGGCTGCCCAAAACTTGCACCTTAGACACTGGACTGGCACTGGAGCTGTCCGGGCCTCTCCCCACACTGCTGGGCGCCTCTATGGGGGGTCCCACAGCGGGTCGGGGC
Source organism: Periophthalmodon schlosseri (assembly GCA_000787095.1). Taxonomy (NCBI): domain Eukaryota; kingdom Metazoa; phylum Chordata; class Actinopteri; order Gobiiformes; family Gobiidae; genus Periophthalmodon; species Periophthalmodon schlosseri. Next base: position 161,163 of record KN474730.1, read on the forward strand.
AGAGAGGGCGCCCCTACACCTCCTCCGGACAGGACCCCAGCCCCGTGGCCCACACCGGACCCCAGCAGGTTAGCGGACTGCAGCACGGCCTCGGAGTGCTCCCGAGCCTTCATCCTCAGGGCGGCTACACTGGCGGTGCGGTTACCCTGGCAACCATAGGGCGGTAGAAAGGACAAGCCCATTGGGTCCGGTACACAGCAGGAGCACAGACCGTTACCTGTAAGTAAACATTAAAAGCAAACTTGGATCAGAACTTTAACATACCTGTGCTACTGCTACATTCATGGTATTACGCATTCATTTTGCCTTTAAATGCCCTCATAGACATATATAAGAATACGCTTAAACACTGAAGAATTACCTTTTAGTGTGGCGACCTGAGACAGAGCCTGGGCGTATGTGGCTGAATTGAGAAGTGTTCCCGGGATACATGACGGGAAGAACGGACCGGGACCCACCGTCCTGTTGATACTGCATTATAACACAAATAATAAAATACAAATCACATTTAATAACAAAACACACACTGTAAAATTTAACTGTCTTGTTTAATGGTTTGTGTTTACAATATTCTGAAGGAGTGATTCTTAAACTTTGCACACCAAGTACCACCTAAAAAAATATTTTGCCCTCCGAGTACCGCCAAACCTAAACCAGATTTGAAACAGGACTCTTCTAGGTCTAAACTGGGGCTACACCAGGTCTAAAATTGGACTACACACTCGCTGTACTATTGATAAACAAGGACTAACCCAAAAGAGGACAAAAATGTACGCTAAATTGACTCTAATTTCAGCAAAAATTTGAGCTGCAGAAGAATCCGTATACCGTGTGAAAGCTTGTGTACCACAGTTTGAGAACCACTGGTCTAAAAAGTTTGCTAAATGGTCTTCTTAAATTGTCCGTAGTCAAGTTAGTAGAACAGCGCCACAGCCACACTTGTTGGCCAACCGCAGTTTTAAACAAATATTTCAGAAGACTTTTTTGTGACTTGAAGATTTTGTATTGTCCCATATTATTGAAAACCAAATTCATCCTTTAAACCTATTTGCAATTTGAAGTGAAAAACACAAAGTCACACAGTGGTTGTCCTATTCGCGTGTTTGCTCACCTCTGTTGCATCTCCAGTGGCTCCTTCTGCTTCCGGGCCTGGTCCACGGGGGACTGGGAGTTGATACTGCGGGACGGAGGAGAGCCCTCACTCAGAGACTCTTTGCCTCCTTCAGGGTCTGCTCCCCCTCGCTCTGTCTTCCTCCACTTTGCTCTGCGGTTTTGAAACCAAACCTGGGATCAGGAGAAACAAAAATATTAAATTGAATTAATTGTGTCTTGTTAGTGATGTCAAACCTGTGGGCTTAGATTGTGACAGAGCAATTTCCCCATATTATCCTGAAAACTAACTAGGCACTGAGAAGAGAATGTAAAGCCAAGTTGTGGTATCTTAATCAAATGAAGGTCACTGCCTATAACTACATTTAATTGAGCAATTTTTCATTATCATATTTTAATGACTTCCCAGTGACAGTTGTGCAGCGCCGGCTATGATGAAGTCGTTTATTTCCCTATTTAGTGATTGTTTGACAACATCAGATTCGATTAGGACCGGCTTCTTGTGGGCATTAATCATGATGTGTGTGAATGGAGAGCGGAATTGTGCCGCTCGTGCGCTGCGCTATTGTGGCAGAGGTACAAATGATGTCAACAGCGAAACAAAACCATGTGCATTCAGCATAAAGAAAAGACAACATTTTGGTGGCAGGACAACAATACCAGCCATGGACTTATCTCACCCTTGCACCTTCCAGCGAGAAGTCGCGCCCCCCCCATACGCACGCTGCTCTGAATGGGCTATAATTGCTCCATTAATCTCAATTTGCTGTGCTCTTAATGCGGGGGAGGCCCATTGACACTTTACAAAAAGGGGGGCACAACACTACAACAGAAAGGAAATTTATTTTCTAATAATAATGTAAGTTTAATATCCCTGCATACTGCTGTGGATTCATGTTCAGATTTAATAATAGGAATGTGGTAATCGGATTACGAGGGGAATAATTTGTTTACAATCCCTAATTTACAGCGCTGGATTCCATTATCAAGCCCGCCATTGGGTTTAAGCAATAGTAAGATGACCCTGGGGAACAAAAGGCAAACTATTATATTTCTCACAATTAGATCTGCTCGCACAACAAAACCCAAAAGCAAATCTGGAATGCAGGAAATTACATACAGGACACATAACTTAATTACATCTGGCCAAGTTTATAAACGCGCGCTTGTGCAGGGCAACAGCAGAATATAAATTGGCAAATTTAAGGTACAGTATATGTGTGCTGTGTTCTGCTATAGGCTGAGCGCGTTGAACACTTCCAGATTTGTCTCATTTTTCCTGTTTTGGGGACATGATGTATTCCTACCTTTGAGACGCGGACAAATTAGTGAGGAACATTATCGCTGCTTAATTATGAATGACCGATTAATCAAGCTAATCTAATATTCACCATTATGTTGATGTTATTAAAGTGTATCGCCAGAATGACAGAGTGGCTTAATTTACCCTCTGTCTAGCACGTGGACACACGTGTCTGGGACGCACCGTGCGCCACTGCGCTCCATCCCTGTTACCTGCACTCTGGCCTCGGTCAGGTTGATCTTCATGGCCAGCTCCTCTCGCGTGAACACGTCCGGGTAGTGTGTCTGCGCGAAGACGGCCTCCAGAGCCTCAAGCTGCAAGTGCAACAAAACATTCTTCAAAAACGCATCTACAAATGGTTAATCTAGTCCACGTTCGCTTACTATTCCTGCAGAGCAGAGTGCAGACCACTGCTGTTCTGGGGTAATTTACGTATAACCTAAAGTAAATAAAACATTCGGCCCTTTTGAAAAGCTGATGTGGAAATAAGTTTCTAACTCGAGTCTCAAAAGTAAAAGGTTATTAGGCCATTTTGTCTGTCTCAGATTGTTGAGGGTAGGCCTGCTGCTATTTAACTTTTAACCGGATTTAAGGCCTTCAAATAGGCTAATCTCTATAATTTAGTTGTTTAGAGTTGTAATCTCTTTTATACATTTTCTTTTGCTTCTTTCGTAACTTACCTGTTGCAGAGTAAATGTAGTTCTGTTTCTACGTTGTTTTCTGCGTAAAAATCCATCATCAAAGTCTGTCGGTGGGTGGTTTCCAAAGCCACTTGAATTTACTAAAAAAAATAATATATATATATATATATAGTGTTATTCATGTAGCCTACAAGTTACTTTTTAGATTATTAGAGATGTGCGAATTAAAATAATTTAGCACGAGCTTGCTCCCTCTTATCTGGCACAGTTGAACTGAACCGTGGTAACTTATCTTTGAAATTAGACACACACTCCGTGAGTCCAAGGGAAAGTGTGGCTAAATAGGAGCTGTGACTTTCGACATCTGTGCGAGCTGGCCGGGACCACCAACCCGCTGCGCCCCGCGCAGCCCCTGCGCCCTCGGGCAGTGTGGGTTTGAGCCAGTAAACACACAGTCACACGTGAAATGATTGTAGAAGATGCGCTGATTTTCTAAATAATTAAGACTGACTGAGTTATATTTAGACATTAAATAAATTATCAAAGTATTTTTATTTGTCCTTTATTTTTAAATCTTTTATATAGAGAGTGAGCGATGGAGTGAATAGTATAGCCTAGGCAAGCGTACAAAAACAAGACGCAAATAAAAAATAAGGCCTTTGCATTTCCGTGACAGCGTAAAATTGGCTATTTCTATTTCCATGGCTTCATTTTTCAAGTGAACAAACATTAACAATAAAAAGATTGCTCTTACTCGTGTTAGTGCGGCAGCATTCTCCATCCAGCTGCGGAGGACAGTGGAAGTAGAACATCCTGGTGCGTGGAAAAGTTTGAGCGAGGGGTTCAGAGCGCGCGGTGCCAAAGAAGAGCGCGCGGTGCCAAAGAAGAGTGCGCTAAAGACGTCAGCTTCTGTGGAGGACTCAAGTTGAAGTGTTACTCCTGACTGTCGTCCCACACACCGCGTGTGTGAGAGAGCAGGATGGGAGGATGCTGTTGATGTGGAGCGGATGCTGCACTTCTTCCTCTCACTGCGCGCGCGCGCGTTTGTGTATGGGAGGGTCCACAGCCTTACCCCCTCGCACGCACCCCCACACACACAGTCGGATGTCACTCTCTCTGGGGTGTCCAGATGTCTCCATAACTGTATAACTGTCTACACAGTGTTAAGGCTTTCAGCGAGCGTGAAACCATCTCATGCCTAATTGGTCATAATAGGATTATCAGGGCTTTGTCTCACCCCGAACCCTTGGCCAGTGCTTGTGCGCGAGAGTAGGAAAGACAGAGGAAGGAGAAGTGCACCCGGGTGGCGGGCGGCTGCTCTACTTCAGCCTTGGTACAACAATATTCATCACAAGTGATTGTTATTCCAGAGTCAGGCATATTCCCTGACCATAAACACACGCGCTAGGCCGGTGCACTTTTTATTTGGTTCTTTCATATATTAAAAAAAGCTAGATGACTTCTTTTGGGTTTTAGATTGACTGTCGGGCGCGTTAATGGCTCGTCAGGGTGCGTTAGGGCTCCGCTTTACAGGAGCTTGCGTATGTAGAACACTCACAAGGCCAAATTTTTGATTTTGTTCACAGCAAGGGGTCCCGCGATTTATTTCGCTTCCTCAGATAAATGATGTGCTACGGGACCCTTTCAATTAGTTTTAAAGCGCATCTGGGACGACAGAGCGCAGACGCCATGCGTCTCTAAGGTGAAGGCAAAATGAGGCTGCGAGAAGCTGCTGAAATTTAGAAGAGGAGTGTGGGATTGGACTAAACCACATAAAGTGCAGAAAATCCCTTCTAATGGCGCGTAATTGGTTCTGTAATATCATTACAGGCGTATAATGGCCAGTTACAGGGCCCCGCGCTATTAAGGCTTTCCCTGGCGTGCAGCGTTTATGTTATTAAAGGGGGAATATAATGATATTTTAGTTATTAAATGCGCGTAATTAATTTATGCACCACTGAAAATAAAGTTGTTATTATGACCTCGGTGAGGTACGTGTAGAAAATTGAAATCAAATAACGGTTGATAACTTTATCCTCATATTTGGTCTAGACAGCTCTGACAATGCAGGCCTGAAGCGCGATGTCCGCGCCTTCTCCATTGTCCTGCAAAGTAAACCACGTCGTGAAGGAACAAACTTGGGCAGCTTCAGGACCGTGGTCAGCACCACAGTAATTTATAATGAACCAAAGCACTATATCAAACCAAAAACTATGACTAGTTTATTGCAAAATATCACATTCCTCTTGTTACTCTTTAACATCCATTTAAATAACATTGTCATCTTATATTTTTATCTATGACAAACACATTTCATGAACAAAGTTGGAAATCACAGAGTAAAATATGGCAAAATTGAGGCATCCATGTTAAAAATCACCTGAGTATAGAACTACTCAGATCAGTGATTATGTAAACAAGATTTCTTTTCAAGTATGACCAGGTGCAAGAAAGAACAGTATTAATGTGGATATGCCACATTATATGTGACATAAACAAATCTTTTACTTCTTAATAATGGAGAAACAATGCTATTAACATAAAAGTAGAAAAAGATAATAATTTGTCATGTACAAAGAAGTATAAGTAGCACTTTCTTTAGCGAAAGTGTGGCTTGAGTTTCCAGAGCCCCTCCTGACCAGACGTTCGGTGGAAGTCACAGATGCTTCGGAGTAGCTCTCGAAAAACAGGAGCCTGTGCCTGAGTCAGTCGTGGTTTAAAATACTCCAGCACTTCATGAGTACTAGCTTGTCCATCTACGTGGGCCTGGAAGGCTATAAAGTTACGCAGATCAACTAACAGCTCGTCGTGCTCAGTGTGTTGAGCTGGTGGTCCACTGGTTTGCTGTGCATCAGCTTCCTCTTCCTCTTCTTCGTCTCTTTGGCCAGAGGGGACACTAATGTGATTGCGAGCTCTCATCTTGGCCAACAGGGAGGAGGAGGAGAGAGTGGCAGATGCACCATCATTCTCAGCCTCTCCATTGAAGTGTGCCCCAGAACCTGGTTTTTTCAACTTCTTTACAATTGCAGCATCCTAAAAATGCACATTATTGCATTTAATAATATTTTATTCATTTAATATTGAATAATGCAATACAAACACAGAAGTACAATAAATCATTACCTTGCATTTGCTTGTAGTTGGGACAGACTGAACAGTCGGCTCAACTAGAAGAGAATTTTTCTTCTGTCCAAATCTTTTTCTAGAGGGAAAACACAAAAGTATAAATAAAGAAAGAAAAACACCAAAATATTAATTTAAAAACAGAAAATCTCACTTTTGTGGAGGAGTGGAGTTGCTGTAGGAGAGCCTGCACTGCTGACGAGAAACTTTAAGAGCTTTTAAAGCGTCTTTGGCGACTCTGTTGGCCTCAGCTTCCACCAGAACGTAGTCAGGGTTGGAGGACTCCATGATGGTGTCATGTTGCATCACACTGTGGATACCTACGAGAAAGAGCCGACAGTCAACACTAAGCAATAGAAGTCTACAGATTAGGCATTTTCAAAACTCACCTGATTTCTTGAATAGCTTTGCCAGAACATAATCATCAGATTTCCCCTGGTTGTCTTGTTCTTCTTCACCGTCAGCCTTCTTATAGTCCCTTTTCTTAACCAGGTGAGATATCCGGTGCCCTTCGAAGCGTGCGTCTCTGGAGTGTTTCCGTTTCTTTTCTGTGCGTCTCGTGCTGTCTTCTGCATGACAGTGTTTCCTTTTTGCCTTATGTTTCTGTGGACTGCTCAATACTGAATCTCTACTTTGGGTGTTGTGAGACAAGTTATGAGACTCTTTATTGTATAGTGCATTTTTTGACGAGTTTGCATTTGCTGAATGCTGTGTCCTTGTTTGGCTCTCTGCATTAGCGCTTTGTTTTGAGGCTTTCATTGGTGCCTTGACATCTGAGCCAGTACCTATAATGCAAAAACACAGGAAGGTTACGTTATCCTTTAATCACAAAACTAAATGTTGTAACAATCATGTCAAACGCACCTGCAAAAATGGCACTAGTTTCTGTTCCCTGAGCACTAGTAGGGTCTGACAGTGTGAAGAGCTCGTAGATGTCATTGGACTTGAAAAAGCGTCTTTGTTTAGGGTCTTTCAGGACGCGGTTGGTTAGGAACTGCTTGAAGATTTGCCTGAATTAAAAACACAAAGAACATAATTAGATGATTGTGGT
>KN474731.1:0-34372 GCA_000787095.1 Periophthalmodon schlosseri
CTGAAAAGGCATGTGCGAGTAAGACGGTCTACATACTTGACTCAGTTACGTCAGTTCTGTCAGAAGGAATGGGCCAAAATTCCTGCCAACTATTGTGGAAGCTTGTGGAAGGATATCCAAAACTTTTGACCCAAGTCCTACAGTTTAAAGGCAATGGTACCAAATGCTAATGAAATGTATGTAAACTTCTGACTTTGGAGAAAGAAATGAAAAATTATCTAAAAAAAAATCCTTTTCTCATTATTTTGGCATTTAGCAAATAGAAATCATTTTGGCAATCCTAATTAACCTAAAACAGGAAAAGTTTTGTCTGATTTCATGTCAGACAGAGTGGTAATCTTAATTCACCTAAAACAAGTTTAGTTTAGTCTGATTTCATGTCAGACAGAGAGGGAAAAAAGCATGTGTGTCTTTTTATATAGTGTATGTAAACTTTTGGTTTCAACTGTAAAGTGTTTTTATTATGCCATTGCCCTTCTTTGTGCAACCAGCTCCACTTCTACTGTAAACTCTGATTCATGTCATCCGGCTGGATCACTTCACTGTAGCTGTATTATTCTCACATGGATAGTAGATAGTTGGCCGTATATGTCCAGTCTACAAATCAAAATGCCATGAAGCATTTTCAATCAAACTGATGGAAAACACTTCGTCCATATCGGTGAGTACAGCTTCTATTTACAGAGAGGGTCAATCGATGCTCCCAGGACACTCCTCTGGTTATTCCCTCTGCTTTTGATCTTTGTCAAATAAATCAATGCAAATCAACATTTTAATGGAGTGAATGTAAGAAAGGTCCATGCTCAATGCTAATTATGGCATTTAGTTTGACTGTCATGTCCACCTCTTTGACCAATAATATTTGTGTTTGCTTTGAACTTTAAAGATAGTATTTTGTCAAATAATAGCTTTACACAATAAATATATTGTTGCAGTTCATCATTTTGAAAGAACACATCTAAACTTGGTTTAAGAAAAAGCAATTACTCTCAAGATTTAAACACGGTAATGCTATGCGGCAATGTTTGAAAATGTACAGTTATCAATGTTGCACACCCATTAAAAAAATATTTTTTTCCTTCCTAAAATGTTCCACAGTATGGCATTAAACTGACATTTACAAGCCAAGGTGCAGGTTTGTGGAGAGATGACCCCACTCACAGATTTCATTTTTTTCAAACACCTTAAAACACCTTAATGCTTCCGTCAGTTTGCCCCTGACTGCTATGGCAGATGTGGCTACAATAGTACAATAGCACAATAGTAGCTTACCACCAGTGTGGAGTGAATGAATAATTTAAAAAAAAAAAAAAACAACAACTGTGAAACATTTCAGGCAAGGCAATAACATCAAGCATGTGGCCTCCCTACCAGAAAAGTTACATAGCGCACCTTTGTTGTTTCACCTCTCCTTGAACACATATTTGTGAATGTCCCCACTCTTATCTGACTAAAACAGCAGAATAGCAACAGGACCAGTGCTCTTTTTATTTGTATCAGTTAAGGTCCATTCCTCTGCATTTGGAAAAGGGTCCCCAGTCTGTAACAGAGAAATAAAATGGTAAATAGGTTTGCTCATGTTAGATTTAATTATGGCTCCCCATCCAGAGAGTAACCTGATTATCTTCTGCTGCTTCCTCTATGGACTTTACATATGAATCAGAATAAGCCAGAGGAGGACAGATACACTGATATTTGCTGTATAATGTTCACATTAACAAGATATTCTGTTGCCTGAAAGTATAAGAAGCTTGACTCTTTTTAGTGCACATAATGTCTAAAATAATGATTAATTATATCACAAAGCTGGTGTACTGGGACACAATTTTGTAAGTTCAACACAATAAAATGGTTCTAATTAGATTCAGACAACACGCAGCAGACTTATTTTGACCTGCTTATACAATATCTGCTGGGACAAGACAAAAAATAAAATGGGTACAACCCTTTAAGACATCTGTATTTGTAATAAATTAAAATGCAAAGCATATAAAAAGAAAAAAAAGTATATATTATAGCCTATTTGTGTTTTGTTGATGTAAACAATATATGAAATCTCTGCTGGAGTACATACAAATTGGCAATAAAGATTCACGAGCTGAAGACGTGAGACAGGTCTCTACTAGGTCTGTTTAGCTGTGCATATGACTGAAAGGTTTTTATTCTGAACTCTTTCTTCATTTTATGATGATTATTTATGTTTTGATTTGTTTGTATTGTGATTTTAATGGCGTTCTTATTCTGTAAAGCACTTTGAATTACTTTGTGTACGAATTGGGCTATACAAATAAACTTGCCTTGTCTTTTCTTGCCTTACCATGAGCTTACAATGATGGTGATATAATTAGGTTTTGTTTTGCCACTGGACTCTCTTTTTCTTGTTAATAAATCAATTATTAATACATTAATTAATAAGTCATGGCTGCGTTCAATTAGCAAGTCCTTATGGGAGCTCGGGATTCACCCTGATTCTGCTGTGATAGGGATACTGGCTGTTTGATGCTGGGACATGTATCAACACTGCACACATAGGCACAATGGGGGACAGGCAATACAATGTAACTCTTAACCATTAGATTCATGATATATATAAAATAATAGAAGCAATCAAATACAACGTTATATATACGCAGTGTGTTTATTAAGTTTACTTGACTGTGTGGTGATAGTGGCTTTAACTAAGTAACTTAATCACTTTTGAATTAGGGGGATTTTGGTTTATTCGTGATATAAAACTACAGAAAAATATGTGTGACTGCATGTGACAATATGAATAACATTGTGAATAACACGATACTAATTTCAACCACAAGGGGTCAGTAATAGAACCTTGAAAACCAAATTAGTAATTTTAATGGATCCTTGCCAGTTTCAATTAAACATTGGTATAATTTTTTAACTAGAATTTTAGATCAATATTAGCCTATAGGTACAAGCAGCAATAGGAACAGGCAATCCCATAGATTTTGATTCATGGTAGATATAAAACCATAGAAACAATCAAATAAATAACATGATAGGCTAGCAATGTGTGTTCATTTATTTGTACTACTTGTGTGTGTATGTGTGACAATATTGGCTAGCAGTTCAGCAGCTCTCCTGGTCATATGTCATGTTTAAATGACACTGTCGTAAAGAATTACAGAGCGCGCGGAGGAGGAGAGCGTGCTGCCAAGGCTTTGTTAACCAGATAAATGTTTCTGGCCCGTAAGCTGCCAGTTAGCTGCAAGACGCTATCAGTTAAAATCTAAACAACATCCTGTCTGCTCCAACAGGTGCCCACAGGTAAGGAAGGATAGATGTCGGTGAGAGATAGACCAGAGGCTTACTGTTAATGTTGTTACTGTTTGTGAATACTGTCATGGTTATTTTTAGACCAATATGTCACCATAGCAAATTACAATTGAAATAGCTTGAATGCCTATGCGCCAACGATAGGAGCTTTATAACATTGCAAAATAGGGTCCAAGAAACTAAAGGGTCAGTAAAGGAACCAAATATTATTTTAATAGCTTATTCTGACTTGATAAGAGCTTGAAGACTATATGATTTTGAACCAGACCATTTCTGATTGATATTTAACCTTGATCATTGAGTGATAGTCACTGCCTTATTTTTTTAAGTAGTAGTATTATTATTGATTATATTATAATGTAATATGATCTATGAGAGTATTTTAGAGGATTTAACGAGTATTAATTTCCACATAAAAATGCAATCTGAAACAATAATTGAATGTTTATACTGAAAATCTGAGGTAATTAGATGAGTTTTCCTTTGTGTTAGACAAAAACAAAGCATAAAACATAACAAAGCATAAATATCTCAAATTATAATTGCAAATTCTATAAATAATTTACTGGGCTACTTATCCATCCTCTAACCAGGATGAAAGTGGAAACAATTATTTGTGCCAAGTGGATGTCTTATTAAGAATTGACAACTTTGACGAGAAAAGGCTTTGAATTCTTCCATATTATGAAGCCACAGTGTCTTTGCACCTGCCAGATTTGCCTTTTCATCTTGATATGGTTTCATGTTTATGTTGAGCAGTGGAGCATAGCTGACGTATAGCTGGTCGTAGCCTTGTTTACCCTAGTATATACTCCTAATTCGCTCCCAAGGCTGCTCCTCCCTCCTCCATTCATTCACATTGTGGGCCTTAAGTAAATCACTGTGAAGGATCCCCCTCCTCCGAACAGTGGCGTAATGTAATTTGTGAGCTGGAGGTTGTGTGGGTTCAGCTGATTACGTGAGCACTGCAGAGACTAGACTGGGCTCCTGTCAGCTCATCGACAAGAAACAGGGACTTAGCTTTGAACAGGTGAGGATAAGGGTATGAGTGGGACTGGACTGGAGTCACTTATCTTTATAGTTAGTTAATGATTTTGTGCTATATGTCTTTTTGTTGGAGAGTCCACCACCTCAATGGAGATGCGCAGGTGACACCACCTTACCACCTTAAGTTACAGCTCAGATCTGTGGAGAGGTGAGCACACTTACAGTAAGAAAGCATATTTGTAACCTGTATCTAAATGCCAGAAAAGTTACATAGGTCATCTTTAATAACGAATAATAATATTGCATTGAAGTCAGTATTTGACTTCACAAGATTTTTATTTATTCACTTTTTCCATGGTTGTCTATCTACGCTTTCAGCCTATCTGACTATCACACAGGGAATGACAGTGTTGAGTGTCTTGCCAAACAGCACTGTGTCTGCAAGTAAGATTGAACTGCCAACCTAATCAAATGCTTTACCCATATTGTTTTCTATCCCATAGGCCTGCACTCTAAACATTTGTTCTCCCCTCTGTCTTTAAGATCTAATGATTACCTGTCACTTTCTACAGTCCATATTATTTCTCACACAGAACACCTTCCATAGAGCAGCTAAAATCCTCTCCTGGTGCCTGGGCTCTCCCCTCGGGCCTATTAGAGCCTAATTGGGGCCTAGCTACTTACCACTGATGGGATCAATGAGCGAGGCAGCAGCGGACACTCGCCATTTTCATTACTTACCGCAGTTCGATACATACAGCAGCCACCACAGCAGTTAGTGAATGAAGGATGAGGTGTGGAGGGAAAGCAGCATCGTATGGCCCCTTGGTGTAAGGGTATTCTTCCAAAGCTTTCTAATCTACAGGATGTATCTAGTTACAAGATACAGTTTGGTAATATTTTAGTTTGGTTTATTTGCCAATTTAATACATATAGCAGCCACCACAGCAGTTACTGAATGAAGGATGAGGTACAGCGAGAAGGTAACGGAGTATGGCTGTTTGATATAAGGGTATTTTTTCCAATGCTTCCTGATTATTGAATGAGTTTGATCATATTTTAGTTTAGCTTAATTTATTTGGCATTTGTAGTTTAAATCCACAGTGGAAAACATTTGCAAAAAGCTCAAAGTGCACAGCAAAACAATATTTTTTCCCCATGCTGCTGCTGGAGAAATCCTATGCAGACACAGGGAGAACATGAAAATTCCAAGAAGAAAAGACTTCTCCAGGTTGTCCGAGAATCAAACCCAAGACCCTGTTTCTGAGAGGCAAAAGTCTTTTATTGATTATTATACACACTCTTCCCTTCTTTTCTAAAATATTTTTTATAATGATAATGTATGTTTTTATTGGTTTGAATTGTATTTTGAATGCATTCTTTCTTGTTGTATGTAATCTACTTTGAATAACTTTGTGTACGAATTGTGCTATTGTGTTTGTTTTTGTCAGGTGTTATAGTAGTAGTAAATATAATATTGAGTTTTCTCAAATAATAATTCAAAATTGGCAAGTTGTGAAGCAGGAGCAAGTTAAGAGATGGTTTAATGACAGATAACCAACATTAAAATTGGTTCAGGTGAAAGAACTATAAAATGTTGCTAACCCTTCCGACCATACAATTAACTCTCTTATCAGTTCCCCTTTCGGAAGAAAGCTAATATTTGCCCTTCCATTACAAAAGCAGGAGAAAAATCAATGACCAATTCATCAAATATTCAAGTCAAATGACAACGGTGGCCAAGATAAGTCTCCAGACAATACTTTTTGTGTAATTAAATTCAAATGATCACAGAGCCTTTTTTCTGTGCAAAAAACAACACCTGCGATTTACTAAAACTGAAATTTGCATCAAATAATTTCAGAAACGTCCAATTTTCAAGCTGTTCTTTGCAATCATGACACTTCCTTTTATGTTTTGCGTATAATTGTTGCTGTCCAACACAAAAAAAACATGTTGAGTAGTTTTTTGGCTTGTTCTCAGCGATGACGTTTGTAACAGCTTTCCCTGGTCTAAAATGGGATGTGATTGAATACACCAGTGGAGCAGCATGTAATCTAATGGAAGCATAAAACAAAGGAAGTCACTGGTAAACTGGTCCGTAGCGCACCTGACAGCTGAGAGCTTGATATGTAGCAGAAACCAGACAACTCGATCAATATGGTTTATAGGCACAGACCTGTATGGGGGAGACGCTGTAAATGGCAGTGCTCCAATGTGTTGCACAATAGGTTCCTTGTTTGAGCAATAAGGGAAAGATAAACTGCAAGCTTCTAACAAAAGAATGAATTGTTCAGACTCTATTTATTTCAAGGTGGTTGGTGAGTACACTTACCTCAAAAGATTTTCTTTGGGAGCACCGGTTTCCCCCATTAACCCTAAAACATGCACAACAGGCTAATGATTGGGGTAATCTTGACCAAGTTCTGACTGAAGATATGAAGATGGGTGACTGGGTGCACTGGTCCAAACAGGTTGTCTGTTTAATTGAAGAATGCAAGCAAAGAAAAAGAAAATACCATTATGTTACAGTATAGTATGTGGTTATATGATTCATTTATATGCAGTAAATACAGCGTTTCCATGTAACTATGATCTTACATTTTAGGGCCAGGTATTGCTCAGCAGGGGCAGCAACAGCAAAGCACAGACTTCCCTCTGCCCACACACTTCCCCCAGGTTCTCCATTCTTGTCACTGGTTGTAGAACTCTTCGCCTCCTGCTATAGAATTTTCAGCTTCACAGAATATTCTTATATGGCTAACATTTTGTCTTCACTGTTCATAGACTTTTAGGTACAAACCGACCATCAGCAGTTACCAGCAACGACTCTGGGTAATCAGATTTAGCAATAGGCATACCTCAAAATCCCCAAAGCAAACTTCACAAACTCTCCAATTCCAATATGTAAAACCATAGGCCTACTTAATGTGCAGTGCTAGCATAAATAACTGGCAGGCTAGCTGACAACACCACTTAATCAAAGCGTGCTGTGTTAGCCACATGCAGCTAATTAGGCTACTCTTAACTGGGGCAATTAGCCGAGATGCTGAGAGCCCTTTATAGCTAATTATTGCTAATGCTAAACCAAGCTGGGTTTCTCACTGAAAATAAAGTCTATGACCATGGACCTGTATTTTGGTATTGTCCAGACTACATCTAGACAGAAAACCAATAATGGCATATAATTACATTTAAAACATTTGCGCATATTAAACCATCATAAATCAGCTAGTGTGGTGAATAAGAAGACTGGTGCAAAAAACACATTAATTACTACTTGGAAGAAGTAAAATGTAATGGCACAGTTGCCTATTTTGAAGGCTATGGTTTAAAACAATCCACGAATGGGAATAATCCAATCCTGTGGTGCACAATGGAATGGAGCTGTATTTTCTTGTATTTAGTAAGAGTTTTTATAAGCCCTGAGCCACATTTAATCAGGCATTTTCTTCATTTCTCCAAATTAATTTTTTCCTCTTGCAGTTCTACCCCTTTCTCATGATAAGTGGAGCACTTAGTCTAATATAGGTAATGACTGTTTTCCAGGCTGGCCCCTTATCGAAAAAGCCGTAACTGGGCCAAGATTTATTACTTTAAATTACATCATCTATGCTTTCCTCTTGAGGTAGCATTTCCTTTATCTACCATCATATCTTTTTACTTTTGCTTTCTACGTCACAAGTGCACAAAAATTCCAGAAATTGATGGTATGTGGTCCCTTCATTAAAGGTGCAACTTTTCTAGTGGAGGTTCCATGCACCTGCTTGTCTCCATGGAAATGTTATTGTTTTGCCTTGAATCACAGTATGGCATTAAACTGACATATCACACATTTACTCAGTTTCAGTTATTTCATTGCAAATACCTTGAAACTTGTTGCATATAGCATTGCCTCTCTACAGATCAGGGGCCTCATTTATAAAGCCTCAGTACGCATAAAAGAGGTCTAAAAAGTGCATATGAACCTTCTAATGTCATAGGAGGTATTTATAAAACACAATGTGAACGCAAAACATTGGCACCTCCACACAAACTGCAGAGCTGCTGTACATGGTACGCACTTTTCAGAGACATGACTCGAAGGCGAGGAGATTAGAGAGGAACCGTGAGGAGAGAGTCTGAGGAAGTCATGTTTGGGAGAAGTTTGAAACCGTTCATTTTGACTTTGTTTGCCCAGAAAATGATATAGAGTTTAACTGAACTGTGAGCAGTTAGTCACAAGCGTGTGGAAAACATATACACAATTTATTTGTATATTGTAATTTTACAAAATGTTGCAATCATTAGAGGTGAATAAAGATCATTATAGGTGAATAAAGATGAGCCTCATTTATAAAGCTTGCTTGCACACTATGCATTGCGTAGGGCGTCTTCTGCGCCACACACAGAATTAATAAAACTCCTATAGGCACAGCACTTTGCCTATCTCTGCACCAGCTGGGACCCTGGCATGTGATCTCCGCAAAGTCTGGAGACACAGAAAAAAGCAACACTCGTGGGGAGGAGCAGAAGTGAAAAGAGTTTGAGGAAATGTTTAATCAGGAAATCATCAAATACATCATATAAAATAATTACATTCAGATTTGAGCAATTAAGCAGAACATGGAGAAGGGCTGTTTATTCCACTCATATACTCAACAATATTATGCATTTGAATCTATCTATCTAAAGATGCACTGCCTAAATATTATGACATGTAATATAATGCAGTTGAGCCAATCTTTTTCTAATTTAAATGAATAGAGATGAGTCATTGCTATCACTTTTATTTTTGTGTTTATTTGTACTAAAGCCTTTGATGTGACTGCGTGGTGCTACGTGCAGCATCTCCTCCTTCCTTTCTGTCACTTAGCATGGTCCTTTTATGGTGAAGTGAAGGTGTGGATAGGGTGTGATGTGACATGCAGTGTGCACACATGGTTTTAGACATCAGGAGATTGAGTGGCGCACACCTCCTGTGGCCACAAGGAGTACGCACTTGCTTAGGAAAATTCCTACGCAATCCTTTATAAATGAGGCCCCTGACCTGTAACTGGCCTGGTTGATATGGAGATAGATAAGTTTAATCCTATAGTGTAGAATATTCCAGGCAAAGCAATAACATTTCCTTGGAGAACAGAAGGCAGTATGCAGGCCTTCCTTGTGTCATTGGTTGAGAATAAGTAATTTTTACCCAAGGCCTCCTATGTTTAGTACATGCTACTGATGAGGCTCTTTCACATTGTTGTTATCTCAGGAGAAGACAGTCATGCAGCCTGCAGTCTGGCTCTGGGGCAGGTGCAGATCCTGTTGGTGGAAATATTCAAAAGACTTCTGCAACCGGCTGGGAGTTCAAACAGAGGACTGTGTGGAGAAAAACGTGACGATGCATTGTAAAGGAGTAGTTAGACATGTAAAGTGGCCTGTGCATGAAGACAAGAAATATGTACTATATGATATATGTGTAAGTTGAATGTAGAAAATAAATATATAAATCATGATACAACAGAAGGAGCATTTGTTGAAGTGACCCACAAAGACATTCCACAAAGTACAAATACCAGAAATTTTCATTCTTGTTTCTACTAAACCAATCCACGTCTGTCGCCTGCAGCGAATCACTCAAATAGAGCGGCCGTTCCTGATACTAACACTAATAACATTTCACTATGCACCTGCACACATAGAGCTTGTTGTTGCAGATACAGTATGTGTTGCACATTTTTCTTTTACAATCAGCCATCAACTAGGCTTCTGTGAATGTTTAGGCTACTGCAGGTTATCAAATTAGTAACATTGTTAAAACTCTGTCACATTTGCTGGATGACTGAATGGCCTGTGAATGAGTCGTGACTTGTGAACGCATATTGTATAGAATTGTCCGCTATGTATGTATTATGTAAAGCAAATTCACATTCCGTTACTCAACTGCTGACTGTGGTCATAATATAGTTGTCAGTTTTAACATTTTTACACCTCCTTTACATGTTTGTCTACTGTTCTTGTGCTATGGTAGTTGTGACATTCTGGATGTTTTCAGTCTGATGTTGGTCATATAAATGCAAATACTACTGGTCAAGGTGACGAGAGCATAGTCATAATGTTGTCAAATGTGAATCAATAATAGCTGAGCTAGGGTACATCCATCCAGCCCCAGACACGAATTCAGCTTAGGGCCCCCTGAAAGCTAGGGCCAGCCCTGGAGGTAAGCAGAGTTTTCATGTTCTGTATGGACTTTTACTGGCAGAATGACACCGCCTGATATGTGTCTGGTGTGTTTACATGCTGTTGTGTTCTACCTGTCTCTGTGTGGGATCCGAAGCTCTTGTTCCCTGGCCGCTGATCCGCGTACTCCTCCCTCGCTCCTTTCGCTCATTTTCGGAGGTCATCTGAATCTCGCACGCGCTCACAACCCCCTTTGACCTTTCAAACCTCCGCGTGCACGTATGTAAGTGCGTGAACAGGGCCAATCCTCATGTATATCATAGACATACTTAAATATATAACGGCATACAAGTCTGAAACATAGCGAGAAAATAGCTAGGCCATATCTGCCTCTCCCTCTCAGTCCCCCGCATCTCAGTCAAACACACTAATTATTGGCTCATGTTTAAGTAAATCTCATTCACGAGTCACTTTGCATGGTCCTTTTATGGTGAAGTGGAGGCGTGGAAAGAGCGTGGTTTCGCATGCGTCAGATTCCAGCTGCAGGTGGGATCTATAAAGCAGACTGCAGGTGGAGTGCGCGTGCAGGGTTTTAGAAATTAGGAGTGCCGTGGTACACGACTCTTGTGTACGCACTTGATTAGGAAAATTACTACGCAGTCCTTTATAAATGAGACCCCTGCTCTTAATGAAAAAGCAGAGTATTCAATTTAGTCATAAATATCAATAACATTAGAGCAGGTGTCTCCAAACTTTTTCCCCTGGAGAGTTACTTTTACAAAACAGCAGTTGCAAGAAATTTAGTCAATATAGTGAGTGCCTGTAAAACATAAACCATTTATCCATCTAATAGTGCAGCAAATTAATTGGCTAGGCTAATTGGAGACACCTGTATTAGAGACTTTATAATAATGCATTTTATTTAATGGCATTTTTCAGGACTCTCAAGGTCGCCTTACAAGTAAAAAATAAAAAAATTAAAAAAAAATCACAAAAATACAAGGCAAAAACAATAAAAGATACAGAGGACACGGGATAGAAAAAAATAAAAAATTAAAAAA
Organism: Periophthalmodon schlosseri; assembly: GCA_000787095.1. Lineage (NCBI taxonomy): Eukaryota > Metazoa > Chordata > Actinopteri > Gobiiformes > Gobiidae > Periophthalmodon > Periophthalmodon schlosseri. Next base: position 11,490 of record KN474731.1, read on the forward strand.
AAATCACAAAAATACAAGGCAAAAACAATAAAAGATACAGAGGACACGGGATAGGAGGTGGTTCAGGTCTCATAAGCCAGTCTAAAGGTGGGTTTTTAAATGGGTGTTGAAAGAAGAGAGGGAGTCTATGTCACAGATGGATGATCGGAGGAAGTTCTAGAGTTGGGAAGCACAGCCACTGAAGGCTCTGGCCCCCATAGAGGACAGGTGGGCATGAGGGACAAACAAGAGGTTGGCAGAAGATGAGCGTATGGAGCATGAAGGAGTGTAAGGGTGGAGCAGGTTGGACAGGTAAAGGGGTGCAAGATTGTGAAGGGCTTTGTAAAAAAGAAGGATTTTACAGTCGATGCGGAATTTGATAGGAAGTCAGTGGAGTTGACAGAGGATGGGGGTGATGGGGTCAGAAATGGAGGTTCTGGTGAGCCTGCAGGTAGCAGAGGTTCAGAAAAGCTGTAGTTTATGGAGGGTTTTTTTAGGTAGACCAAACAGGAGAGTTACAGTAGTCTAAGTGAGAAGTGACTAGCGCATGGATAGTATAGTTGTGCTGTGGGGGATGGTGAAGGCGGTGAATATTTTGAAGATTAAAATAAGCAGATCTGGTGATATTGGAGATGTGAGCAGAGAAGGAGAGTTTGCTGTCGAGGATGACACCCAGACTCTTGGCCTGAGGGGAGGGAGAGATGGAGGAGCCATCAATGAGAAGTGATGGGCTACTGATTTTTGAGAGTGTGGCTTTGGTACCAATGAGAAGAACGTCTGTTTTATTGCCATTTAAATTGAGGAAGTGGTAGGAAAACCATGTTTTGATGTCCAGGAGGCAATCATTCAGGGAGGAAAGGATGAGTGCAGTGGCAGGCTTTGTGGAGAGGTATATTGTGCTTCTGAAAGATTTGACCAAGAGGGAGTAGATAGACAATGAAGAGGAGGAGACCTAGGACAAAAACCCTGGGGGATCCTGGTAGTGACAGGGGTGGGGTGAGATTTATCATTTTTAAGAGAGATGTAGGATTGAAGCCAAGTCTTTATGGCGACTTGTATCAATTCAGAATAATAATAAGAAACTTAACTAACAAACTACAATAAATTAATTAATTTACAAAAAAAAAAAAACAAAAAAAAAAAACCCAACCAAAAAAAGGTTTGCTTATGTGTCCAAGCTCTGACTTGTAAAGTGGATGTGTTTAATCTCAGACTGACCCTGGTTGGAGGCATCAGTCAAAACAGCCACCTCTGAATCTTATAACTGTCACCACTGTCAGAGCTGTCAATCACTCGCTCACTCCCATTGTCACAAGAAAATGAATCTTATTGCACTGTATGTCTCAAAATTCATATGGAAAGACAATACAACCAATGGCTGCTAAATAATATAATTTATTTAACTTACCTCACATATGTTTACAACTATATACTATATACTATATAATAAATAAATAAATAAATAGCTCAATTTACTGTTGACAATGCTGCATTTAAAATTAGACTAGTTTCTATGCTTTTTTGGTGTATTTATAAGTATCACACAAAAATACATTGCATTTTACAACACAGAGCCACAGACATTCATGTTACATTCATATTTAGTTTGATGAGATCGCCCGACACTTTGCAAAGCATCAGGGCACAGTTTAACCCATGTCCTTATCAAACTTACTGTGATATAGACAGAGAGGAAATGGCCCATGTCTAAAAATGTAAAATGTTATAATTATAAAGTATGACATATCAGTATCATCATATTGATCAGCAAAAACACTATGGCATGGACAAAAGTCTCTTACAACACATACACTGGCTATAGCAGTAATTTTCAAAGCGGTCACCGTATTAAGAAATGGGATATAATCTGAATTGGCTATGGCTACTGGGATGTAACGTGTCCTTGACCATTACATACTTTTAGGCCTGTCACGATAACACATTTTGAAGTCCAATATATTGCTACATAAAAATATCATGATAAATGATAATACTGAAAAAAATACTCTATATAACTTACGCAATAGCCTTAAAGCAGGATTATTGTAAAAAAAAAAGAAAAAAAAACATGAGCTGCAATAAATAAATGGCAGAATAAAACAGTTAGTATCTATAATCAATCAATCAGTCAAAGAAGTTACCTATTTGGCCTTCTACATCTCAAATTGCATGGTACTCCAAAAAATTCCGCACTTGTGCAAAGAAAATGTACACATGATAAGTACCGAGCACCAAAAAATAAAAAAAAATAAAATTGTTCTAGCTTTCATATATTGAATGATAAGTTGATATAGTGACAGGCCTATTTCAACCACTGATCTTTAAATTAAGGCATAAGTTCCTAAACTGAAAATAGACTTGAATAGACAACAACAAGCCACATGTGAACATTGACAACGTAGAAAGTAGTCACTGACCAGAGTCTCATACATAGCAGGAGCCTTGAAAGGATTACAGTGATCACAATAGTAGGACTTATTCTCTGTCATGTGTACAGTAGAAGAAAACTGACCATCACAGCAGCGTTAATCAAATGTCCTGAGGGCTAATCAGGGACACGATCAATACTAACCGGCCCCTCTGCCAGCGTCCTGGACTAACACTCATTTCCTGTCTCCTCTAACCTGCTGCGCTCAATAAAAGGTTTAGGACAAGGAAACAAACAATCATAAACACCCACACATACAACAATTCAAATAGAAGACCATTTATCACTGACCTGGCCAATGACCGGGGCTTAAACATTTAAACACTGGGAAATCAGTCTGCCAATGAAGATATGAACCATATTAACACTGCTACTGCTTTAGTATGCAACTATAACATATATTTATTATGCAAACAGCTGCAAATTGACATACTTAGTGAAATGAATGTAGGCCAGAAATGTTCATCTTTGGACCTGTGATTTTCTCTATCATTTAGATCAAATATACACAGTTGATGCAAGCTTCCTTCCTTTTGAATGCTGTAGCAAATTGTAGCAATTGTTTTTGTATGGACATTAATAAAGATTCTAATTCTGATACCAAACATATCCAAACAAAGGGGTCATTCCTGTATACATTTCTTTACTATAACCCACTAGAATATGTTTTTTTATTTATTTTTTCTTAATAAACAATAACTGCAATGGATTTGTAGATGGAGACTCATTTAGTAAATTAAGCTTTGTAAAGTCAGTTAATTAATTAGTAGTGAGAATGATGTGCTGACTCACAATCTTATTTCTTGGCTCTGAATCTGGGCAAGATATGAAGGGCAACTTCTGTACGGATGATCAAAGACACCAAAAGGACATTTTTTCAAGTAAAAATGTTAGATTTACACAGTGTTTAACTCTCTGCACCTTAAAACATTATTGCTCTATTGTCTACTATGCAAATTAAATGTTAAAAAATAAAAGCCCAAGACGTGATCTGGGGTCTGTACACACACATATACAGTATCGACACACAATACAATTTTTCTGATTAGATATTGCACTTTTCTCTTTACCAAAGCTCAGTTGTTCAAATATTCATCAGTCAGCTTTAGCAGCATCAGTCTGGTTGCTTTGAGATGTTCAAATGATTGAAAATTTAACTTCCTCAGACCTTTCCTTAATAAGAAGCATAAACTTGTAGAGTCACTTGGATCTCTTTGCATCCAGTGTGGCAGTAGCAAGTTTCCTGAAGAATACATCTGTTTACATTGTAGTATCTTATAATTCAATTTCATTTGTGCCGTTTAGTCCTCATTTTCAAACGGCTCAGGACTTGATCCACCATCGTCGCTCAAGATCTCATTGTTTCTAAAAGTCCCAGCCAGCGAGGCTCCCAAAGCTTGTCTGACCGGTGCCATCTCTGCTAATGTAATGTTATCGTGGTTGCCAACTAGCGTAGTCTTGTCCATAATCTCCTTGCTATGCTTGGACACTACTGCATCCAAAAAGTCATACTTGTGGGACAACATACCACTTTCAAATAGATATTTAGTCAGATATGAAAAGCTAATGTTAGCCAATAATGAAGCTACCATTGAAACAGATTTGAATGGGAATCGCTGCTGGATAAAATACTCCACATCCCCTGTAAGATGGTGGACCCGCTCTTGAGTAACCCAGCCGGGGTAGTAGATAAACGGGGGTAGTTTGAGGTAGGGTTCGCCTCCACCAATACGCAGCACAAGTCCAAAAATGTAGCCAGCCACAGAGCCATATGTGTTAGTCCCTTTGACGAACAAAACACTGAGAAGTTGTGGAAAGATGATGACGTAAACCAGATCTGAACTCAGGTACCAGAGGCCATAGACGGATCCGGTGAGCAAAGCCATGGCGGTAGCAGCTGCTCCAAAGACAAAGATTGTGCAGCGCATCACCCACACTATCTCCCTGTCCGATGCCTGGACAAGACAGAAAAAGTATGTTCTAATTATTTCAGTACTCTTAAGTCAGAGTTGGTGTGGAAGTCCCATGCCAAAATAAACATACATGGTTGCATCAAGTAGAGAAGTGGTTCTTAAACTGTGTAATGTGAACTCTTTCTAGTAAGACAACTTAAATGATGGTTTTGATCTCCTTTTGACTTCTCTCTAAAACGTCATGATTTAGTCCTATTTAAGACCTAGTTTAGTCTTAGTTCAGCCCTGATACAACCCTGTTATAGACCTGATTTAGATCAGGAAGTACTCAGAAAGTAAGATAATTTCTTTAGGGGTACTTGTTGTGAAAAGACTGAAAAGAACCACTGAAGTAGAGAATGGCATACATAAAACTCTCAAGTTGCACTAAATAAGCTAAATGTACATATTACGGGGAAGCAGATTTGCTTAAAGCAGACCTATTATGCAAAATCGACTTTTTTGAGCTTTTGTAGATGTTTCCCTCACCATTTACTCACCCGAACGTGTATTTGGAGTGCTTTGTGCATGTTTGAGCAATCTTTAATCACTAATTTTATTATTGCCAATCAATCCCCCCTTTTCACAGACAACGGCATACGGCCACTGCTTTCTACTTTGTTCTCCAGTTTTATTTTCTTAATTGGGATATGCACAGGATTTCGCAGCGTTGCATAATCATTTTGTTGACAAAAGGAAAAAATAATAACAATTCGCTGCTTGCTAGCGTGATCTGCAGCTATCCATTGAAGGTGCTAACTCTTTGTGATGGCGTTTTCCGCAACATCAGCTCCCACTGGGCACCACAGTTTTCTAACGCAGAAGTCAGCCGACTTGTTTCTTTTATTAAAAGATGAACATTGTGATTTGAAATATCCAAATTATAGCATAATAATTCATCGATTATAGCTATATAGCAGACACAAGCACAATAGATCTTCTTTAAGTAATGACCACAAATTGAAAGTCAAAAGAACAAGAAACTTTTGATTGCATTTCCCACTTTTTCAAGACCACAACAGACAAACTTTTAAATTACAGAGTAAAAACGGAAATGGATTTATTGATTGTTGTTCAGACTTTTCTAAAATTGTTGTAGCAGACAGTATTATAATCATTGTTGGCACTTACCAACTGTCGAAAGGCCTGCTGATAGATGTTCCTGGCGAACATAGAGCTGGCGGAGAGGATGGATGAGTCTGCGGATGACATAACTGCTGCTGAGACCGCCCCCAAACCAAAAAAGGAAATGTAGGGCGGGCACAGGTGCTGGAGGACTATTGGTAAAATCATTTCTGATTCATCTTTGTCCTTTGGAGGTAGAGATCCATAAGTGGTCTGGTTCCAATCTGCAAGAAAAGTGATAAAGATTTGGTCACAAGGGGAACAATTTAAGCAACTAAAAAAAACCAAAAACCTTTTACTGATTGTGTTTTTTAAGCCAGCACAGTAGGGACAATAGTAAAATGATGGCTGCACAGTGACAAATATATTTTTTTAAATATATTTTTTCTACTTACTTGTAGAATTTCTACCTTTTTAGGATGTATTGGATGGCAATAAGATATAAGGTCAATTAAAATACATAACGCATTGAATATCATGGTGTAGTAGATTAAAGGTGCACTATGTTACTTTGCTGGTGTAAAGATCAGAATCTTCTTGTCTCTACTGAGATCTTTTTGCTTTGCGTGACATATTCAACAGTATCTACAGCTGAAACCAGAAGTTTACATACACTATGTAAAAAGACATTTACGCTTTTTTCTCACTGTCTGACATGAAATCACACTAAACTTTTCCTGTTTTAGGTCAATTAGGATTACCAAAAGGAGGAAACTTGCAAGCCAGAGAACACCATCCCAACTGTGAAATACGGGGGTGGCAGCATCATGTTGTGGGGTTGTTTTGCTGCAGGTGCACTTCACAAAATAGATGTCATAATGAGGAAAGAACATTATGTGGAAATACTGAAGCAACATCTCAAGACATCAGCCAGGAAGTTAAAGCTCGGGCGCAAATGGGTCTTCCAAATGGACAATGACCCGAAACATACTGCCAAACAAAGTGGCTTAAGGATAACAAAGTCAATGTTTTGGAGTGGGCCATCACAAGCCCTGATCTCAAACATGATCTCAATTAATGAAATGTATGTAAACATCTGACTTTGAAGAAAAAATCCATCTCTCATTATTCTGATATTTAGGAAATAGAAATAATTTTGATAATCCTAACTGACCTAAAATAGGAAAAGTTTAGTCTGATTTCATGTCAGACAGTGAGAAAAAAAAGTGTCTTTTTATATAGTGTATGTAAACTTCTGGTTTCAACTGTATTTCCATGGAGATAAGCAGGTAACTCCACAACAGCAAGTTACCAGTCAGATCTGTGGAGAGGCAAGCCAGCTCACAGTTTGAAGACATGCTTTTCAAGGTATTGTTTTAGCAATAAAAAAAACAAACAAACAAAAAAAAAAAAACACCTTTAATGGAATAAATGCAAGATATGTTTAATGCCATACTATGCAGAGCAACATCTCCATGGAGACAAGCAGGTGATGGACCCTCCCACCAGAAAAGTTACAAAGTGCACCTTTAATTTTATATATTTCAAACCTCTAATTAAGCGATGGCAATACAAAAAGTCACAGTTTAGTTTCACAAGATGATTGATTAGTTTACAGTCATGCACCATCAACTCTGAGTAATGACCCAGAGTTGCTGAATATGTAATGCTCTTTAATTGGATTTTGAGTGAGTTTTTCATTAATAATCATTTAATTAATAATGATTTATTATAGAAACACTGTGAAACATTATCAATATTGACTTGACATTTTGACAGAACTGAATCGAGAAATACAGATGAACAAATGGGTCATATTAATCAAGTCAGTCATTCACAATCAGTGTTAAGGCTGAACAGTTTTGAAGATATATCTATATGACTTTGAGTACTCTTTATTTTAAAAATAACGATTCTGTACACAGTGCATGTTTTAAACACATCCAGGAGTAACAGTCGAGAGAAGACTGACATATTAACTGCTAAACAAGTACCACAGGTAACACTTTATAATTACACTTTGAATAGCCTTAATACAGCATGAACAAAGACTTAATTCATACTGAACTAGAATAATCCAGGCTATGTAACTACTTCATTAATACCATAACTCTAAATTCTAATCCTTATCTAATCTTAATAAATGAATTGTTCATTATAAAGTGGTACTGACTCACATGCACTGTAGAACACATTTGTAGTGTAATTTCCCAAACAAGGGTGCACAGTTATATTTCTGCCCTTTTGTGGTTAATTTTACAGTCCATTGACGTTTTGTGCTAAACTAGACTGGAACTTGAACCAAAACATTTACAAGCACATTCCAGACGCACTGTTAAAATATCGGCTGAATATCATTAGCAAGATAATGCAAAACATATCAAGATACTCATTTTTGTCAATATTGCCCACCCCTAGTTGAATGTACAAAGGTATACTGGAGGTGTTTAATCTCAGCTGACTAGGACTCGCTACTGCTCTGGGGTCAGCTGGCCTTTACATCTCTCAGCGGGACAGTGAATCATGCCTGCTCTTTCACCTCCCCCCCACATCATTCTGAACCCACCAACCATTTCAACTGCACCACATAACATTAAGATATCTGTCTGCATCTCTCCCGTCTTCCTCCTTGTATCTCAAAATCTTAAGCTAATTAGCGATTACATAGACACTTCTTCACTGCGACCAAAACGACAAGCTCCTCCTCAGATATAATATTCAATAATCCATGGTCTGGTGCTCTCCATGGCAGGATTCTTCTCCCTCTTGATTATGTGTTTCTCTGTATTTCCACATGTGGTAGTAAACATGTCGGCTCTGCTTTGATCTGTGTCTGTTTGAATAAAGGATCACTGTCCTGGACGCAGCCACTGACTTGTGATGTTTCATTAACTGCTTAATCAACATGTGGCTGTGTGTGTCTACACCTAATTCACAGATTAGAAGAGACTTGGTTTCATGGTTTAGTATTTGTATAGCTACAAAGTTAGTCTTAATAGATTTGTGTTTTTGTGCTCTATATTGATAAGTTGTTAGCACCAGTGCCTTTTATGTTTATTTTTGACAGGGCAGCATAATTTTCATTGTTCAGTTCTTCACTGACATTATATATTTTGCTTTTAATGACAGTAGCTCAGGTGAGTAAATGAGGGATTGGTGATGGTTGGAAAAGGCAGTTTTATCCCATTAGTGAGGTATTACTACCATATGCATAAAGTTGATTAAAAATTGCATTTTAAAATGTATTTTCATGCAATATAACCAAGCAGTCTTCTGACCGCAAATGACAAAATAAGTCATTTTCAAGGACCTCTTTTTTGAGAATATTGCTCCTTTTCCATTTTTTAGTCATTGCTCAAATTATCCCAAAATATCACTGATGGCTTAACTTTGATGTGGGTACATGCATAATTCAGGTTCATGCAGACAAGGTACTGATCAATAAAGTAATCAAGTAAATACAATTAGTCATTACCAGTGGAGGCTCCTATGGCTCCAATAAGGACTGAGGGCACAGCCATGACGAGGCAGCCAAAAGCAGCGAGGAAGGAGAGTACCTGTGCGTATGTGGCTGAAGAGGCTGAAAGAACCCTCTGAAAATACACCTGCCATGGGATCCCCCCTAACATCTGCAAACAAAGAAACAGTCACTATACACACACACATACAGAGGTTGTGAGCTAAGAGAGAGCTGGGACCCTATGACATACTAGTAAACAGAAGTTGTCAGCCCACAGCCACTTGTCCTCAGACACAATCTTCCCCAGCCATGGACTCTGGTAGACCACTTCTTTGGCGGTGATGCTGATGTCTGACACGGCCGGGTTGGACAGAGCAAAAGGCACGCTGATCCACTTCAGAGAAAACAGAATGGAAATATGCTTAGTCTTGTAGAACATCAAGGTACATTATATTGCCCCTGTAGGAAAATGTGTTCTTCAATGCTGTAGTGGAGCACCCGAGAATCCATTTCTGGACATTGAGCTCAACTTTGCCAGGACTACTGAGCCAGCCTACTGTGCATGTTTTAAGTTGATGGGGGAACATGAAGTACCAAAAGGAAACCCACCCACATAAAGAGTAAAATGTGAACTCAGAAAGAGCCTATTCAGCCGAAGAATAAAGTTGGGACATTATGAGAAAATCCAATGAGGTGGTCACAGAAAGCTCCTGGGTTTGATTCTTCCATGTTTTGTTACTGTTGTTGTTACTTCCCTTTTAGATGAGAGTGGTGTACAGGGGCTTAAAACTATTTTCCAAATGGTCATATGACCACAGAATTTTAATTTAGCATTTTAATAAATATTATGTCTTAATTCTACTTTTGTATATTTAATAACGGAAGGAGACATTTTTCCCCCCCTGAGTCTGCATAAGTTATTCTGGTCTTCTCTACCTCTAAGAACTAACCCTCCATCTGATCTTTGCAATTTCCTCATGAGTCTTGAACTTGACTTATCACATATTCGGCTATTGTGTTTTAATGCCTAGCCTGAAACTCACCAATCCAAGAAAGATGCAAAAGAGCTGGACCACATCTGTATAGGCTACAGAATAGAGTCCTCCCACCAGAGTGTAGAAGATGGCTATGAGCGCTGAAATTATTACTGACATGTTGATGTTTATGTCCACGATGACACTCAGAGTGGCACCTGCAAACAAGACCAATTTTATTCTCCAGATAAGTTAATTAGTGTATTTCCATTTAGATACCTTCAGCTAATTGAGAACATACCCAGGGCAGACAAAATGGCGGCTGACCAGAAGATTTCCCCCATGAGTGCGGGGATGAAGAGCAGTCCGCCCATCCTCTTCCCATACAGCTGTTGGAAAGGGTCCAACATGGTGACGTATCCTTGAGAACGCATCGGCTTGGCAAAGAAAAGCCCTCCTGAGTGATGCAAACCATTTAAGTAAGTCAGACAAATGACCACTTATTTAATGAATGAATGAATGGGGAGTACTTTATGAGTCACCACAGTAAGCAAGGTACACTACTGCTGTCTGAGCATATTTGAACATTTTACATCCTACTTTAAACAGGTATACTGCCATTGATACAATTTCTTTGAGTCTCTTTTTATAATTAAACTGGCCCACTCAAAATAACTTACACCACAGCCGGTTAAATTGGTTGGACAAGCGTGAACAGCAGTAGCCCAAAAGCTAGATAGAGGATAGAAGATAGCTCTACATTAAATAGAATTACTTTGGACTTCATGGGCAGTGTAAGCTTCAACTGCTAATCTCAGCATAGCATACTTCGTGAGTAAAATGCTTTAATTAGCCCTGACTGTCATCCAAGTGAAGTGTTCTTACCCACAACCAGACTGAGAGCATATCCAAACGGAGCTTGTGCCCAGGCCAGTCCAAAGTCAGGCAGATACACATACTCTGCTGTCCCGTTGATGTAGCCCCCACCTACCCATGTGGCTGGAAAGAACAAAATGTAATTTGAATGCAATGTATAAGAATGCATTAACATTATCCAGCAAATTCTACTCAGTTTGTGTGTGGCAATAATGACAGTTGATTGTTAATACAGTAACATAACCGTCTCTTTGGCCCAATACTAATATTCGTCACGTGACATCTGTAATTGCATGTAGCATTGTTCAGTATGAGTCTTAGGTAAAAACTAATACTAAATGTGCCATGGTCGTGCGTAAAAACCATTTGGATACTGTGCGCATTGAAACTTTTGAGACAAATTGTAGCACAGTTAACAAAACGACCAAAATCCAGTAAAACACACTCCAAATCCGTAAAAAGATTGGTAAAAGACGTCAAAAACTCACCAGTCATAGTGAACCCGCCAACGAACAGTCCAATGTCCCTTCCTCCGACCATGATGCTCTCGCTGCGGTGTCCATCGGCAGTAACTCCGGAGTTTTTATTCTTCCACGCAGCCCAAATTCCCACAAATAAAATCAAAACGTAAAAAAGTACAATAGCCACGAGACCCTCGACGTGAATTGCCATCTTATTCCTTTGGTCCGCGTCCCTTCGCCGAGATCAAGTGCTACTGTGCGCCCTGGACCAGAGTGTCATGGAGAGCTGAGGAAAAGAGAGGAGTGATTGAGACGAGAGCGCACGGGACAAGACACAACCAAGACTAATCTTTCTTTCTTTAAATGGGATATTAACATTATTATGGGAATGGTCACTTCACTTGTCCTAATTACTTATTATCTTACAAAGGCATTGGTAGATTATAAAGTAATTTAAAAAATAATGAAATAGAAACGGTGCTAAAGGGAATCATTTTTAATTAACTGCCTTTACTGATAGCCCAGATGACTAAGCTGATTTAGTCTACAGCTATAAATGACAAAAACATGAAGAGCTCATTAACTAAAAGAATTGTGGGTTTTATATTGTCCTATAGTAATACAATAAAATGGTTCATTTAAATTATGCAACCATGTTTGATTCAAAGTGTCAAGTCAGAAATGTTGACGGTTTAGTCATAGGTATAAACCATATTAGGGTATGTGCCTATTATGTACCCTTTACCCAAAGCTGTGAGGAACAGCCATTGGTATATATATATACATTTTTAGAAGGATCCTACTCATAAACCAAATTTGCACTTCACAGGTTATACAATTGGGCTTAAGACAGAATAGCTAAACGGTGCGTAAAAGTGCACGTCTCTTTTCCAACCATTACGCACGGTTTAAAATGACCAAACAGAAACTAAAATCAGCCACAATTAAGTTTCAGTGTGCTTTGATCAAAAGCGTGGACCTCATCCTGCGTTTCTACTGACTCTGTGGTTCCAGGTGTCAGTCCAGTATTGCAATATTGATTCCTCTAAATCAACGCCTGTCTTTGCAGTCAAATGCGGTTACTGACTCAACGTCTTTTAGTTTAACAGCAGATTGTAAAATTCAAGACAAAATGCAATCAGAATGCTTACCGTTTCTTTACTGGAGCAGGGTCAGACTCCAAAAAACACTCCAGAAAGATTTCAAAGTGCAAAAGATGATATTGTTATTGTTACAGTTTTACAATATTCTTCCAGGACGAACGAATCCAATGCTCCTATGTTGTTTTAAAGTGCGCGTCGAGCGGGGAGCGAACGATGGAGAGAGCGGCGCGTGGAGGAGGAGGGGGTGGAGATGAATGGGAGTGGAGGGTTTATTGGGTGCTGTCAGGGTGGGTACACACGGGATGAATGTCTTCCAGGCCTGGACCAAAATAGCACCTAATAGAGAGTGGCGTGACGCACGGCTTCTCCGCTCCGGGAAAGCTTTCCAATATCAGAATATCATACTGGCAAAACCTTTACTTCCCAGGTTACGTCCAAGTACTGATTTACGATCGTGCGCGACTCCAACAAGTTAAGCGTTTTCTGCAGACGTGGGCTCTATAGTCGGAAGTAGGACATAAAGCACTCATATAACAATTTTAAGGGTAACTGTACATCAATGGACTTTTATGACTATTGCCAATTTAAAACCATTCGATACAACTTCAACAAACTCGGCTTTCACAAATTCTCTGACCGTGTAACTCTGCGATTGAAGGATATATTTCATATGGTCTTTTTACAGGTTCAGAAAAGGTCAGTTCAAATTTGTCTACTTCGAAAAGTTACTTCTTCTTCATCAACAACGGTTATGATGCCTTCGACCTCCCAGTAACATCAGCAGCAACAAAAACATGTTTTTCGTGCAGTTATTGGAGAGGTTTGGATTGGAGCTGACCATGGTGCTGAAACGAAAACTCTTAAAACGCGTGATAGTTTCGGATCTATACATCTTTATTTATTTACATCTAATCACAATATTTGAATTCACTTGGACTCCAAAAAGTTGTATGATCTGGCATAGTAATTAACTGGAAATCGTTACTGTAACTTGTCCTAAATGCTTTGGCTTGGTATACTGTACAAATACAACTGAACCATATTTTTTTAGCAATCCACTATTTATTTTGGCTAATTTTAAGTTTCTTAGTGCATTTCCTGAATCGTGACAAGTCCCTTTATTAAGCGCTTAGCTGTCAGAAAAGAAGGCAGAGGTTAGCTTTAATTGGAAGAGGTTTCGCTAATAAACATGGATAAGAAACCCAAACTGTCAAAAATAATAACATAACCATAAACGTATAAAGAACACTGCTGTCCAAAAAATGAGTGCTTAGTGCAATAGACTTCAGAAACTTGTGCTGATGCTGTGGAAGCAATCAACTCAAACTCCAGAAGTTCTTTGGCTCCATCTAGGGATCTTCCGTTTTAGTGCATCATGCTGTATGAAAATAAAATTAAAAATACATTTTAAGTCACCAATTGTATAGATACATTTATTATGTCTATGGTTGTATTAAAACAGATTTATTAATTTCTAAAGCAAAATACAATTCATATTAGTTTCTTATAAAACATCATGATTAGATTAAGGTGCATTTATCTTTTGTAAAGGCAAAGTTAATAAATGGACATTTGCAAATCTTACAAAATACTGTGTTTTGTGGTGGTCTAATCAGACAAGAGTGTTATATCCTGTATGCAGCTACTTAACCTATTGCAAGATATATGACTCCCCCTTGTGGTATCACAACTAAACAGCATTTCGGTGAAGATTCAACAGTAAGGATTACAAGGATGTTGAGGTCCAAGGAAAGTCCAAAGATTTTTATAAAATTTGTGTAAAGTGGATGATATTAAAATTGTACAAAAATTGTATTAAAAGTTGTGATTTTAGTCCAGAATCATAAGGTGCAAAAACTCCATAGTGTGATATTTAAACATAGTAATTGAGTCTGTATCCATTGCTGGACAGAGAGGTCATGGAAGGAGCCCGGTTGTCTTTGAGTGCCTCTGCGGGGTTGTAGGGTGGAGCAGGGGGGTAGATGTTGTTAAAAGCTGGAGGAGGAGACAAAGGTTGACTCCTCTGTGTATGAAACTCTGGACGTCTGGACCCACTTCTTCCACTACTGCTCCAACAGATCACCAGCCCCCCGACCAAGCTGAGGCACGAAGCAGCGTAACCAAGGTATACACACAGACCAATCTCGTATTTAAAACCAGCCTGGGGGTAATAGAACTCCATTACCACATCATTGGTGGTCCATATGACTGTTATCAGGCAAAGGATCCCAGCACAGATAAAGAAGACACCTCCGCTCAGAGCCAGGGGGGACTTGATGACGGAGTGATGCGCGAAATAGGTGCACTTCATTCCCAAAACACAAACCAGACCAGCCAGTACAGAGGTGACACAAGACAGGACCATAAGAGCTCGGGCCGCCTGTCAAGAGTTAAAAATAGGAGCAGTTAGAAGTTCTGTTACATATTAACAGAAAGTTTATAAAAAAGGACAGGCTGATGTTTATTTCTTACACAACTTCCTTCTTCACCTTATTCTAAAAGTAAGCAACTTTAGTTCTAATAAAATAATATTACGTGGTAAGTATTTTTTCAGAGGGTATCTCACACTATATTCAAACATTTATAGGTATTACGACACAAAATCACATCTTCTGATCAATACCTAGTGGAAAAAAAAAACAATATTATCTTATACATTTTGACTCGAATGACAACGAAGAAAGAAAGAAAGAAACAAACAAACCAAAAAAAAAAAAAAACTCACATTGCAACACATCTATAAGAGTTTTTACACAGTAGAAACCTTTTACTGTTTTTGACTTTTTTTAGTATTACCCCCTTTTTAACTTGCATTCACACACAGAGGAGGAACTAGGCACAGGGACCACAGCTGGAGACTTATTTAGGTCCTGCTTTGGAACAGGACTCCATGTAAAATGTCTTTGTCACTTGTATTTTGTGATGTGCTCTACAGACCACAGCCAGGCAGCAAAAGAAATCTAAATCTCAAAAGTTCTAACCTGGTTCAATAAAGGTGAATAAATAAGTAAGTCACGTTGCACTTCCTCTCACCTGTAGGTCCCGGGGCAGTGCCAGCATGGACCTGTACACCTCGCACTGATAGATGCCCGTGCTGTGCCACACACACTCCATCCACAGGCCCTTCATGTATGAGGTGGCTGTGATGATGTTAGACCCCACGTAGGCTGTACTCCTCCAGTGGGGCAGCACCGTGGAGACTACAGTTCCCACAAATCCCAGCGTGCCCAGGAAGAAGCCTAGGATCTGCACCGCCATGTTGGCCATGTTTGCTGCACTCAATCTCTTCTACAGGTGTCACAACTGAAGGACAGGAAACAAAAGAATAATTAAAAACAGATTTATGTTTTGATTTTGTGTATTAAATGAAACAAAGTCTGATTGGCAGCTGATACAGAGAATTTTTAAATGTTCTTTTTTCAAACTATTACTATTTTGTCACTTTTTATCGATGTAATAGTTTTGCAGAAACTATTACATCGAAACGAAACAAAAGCTTGGAGGAGTAGAGACAGCTGATAAAACAGTTAAACTAACCACTAACTTAAATACAATTTTAAAATCAGTGAAACAAACAATAACAACACCAAGAAAGCCTGACAGCCACGAAGTAGAATCAGTAGCAAAATCAAAGTACAGAAATAAGGAAAATTTGAAATTGTCAAATGTGTAAAGATACAGTGACTCCTGCATTCCCATAATTTCCAATCGCCCTGTTAACTCTGCCGTGTCGTCAGCCGTACAGTAAAATCCAATGAGCTTACATTGAGTCGGTGAGGCATCGTTCTAGTTTCCCTCGAGTTTGCGCTGAAATAGCTGAATAAACTTTTAGTATGGTGCCATATGTCTCCTGTGAGTGGCAGGTGACCGCATGTGTAACTAATGAGAGCAGTGTTCAGCTTCACCTGTTTAAAAATCCACTCTGGCGTCCTCCCACAAGAACAGAGGCAGACGGGGAATTAAACATTTACAGAAGGTGCCCAAGCTCACAGGCTTGTTCAAAAATACCTACTGTTTCTTAAGGAAGATGGTGTTACAGATAAGACACTGCTGCATAAGTGGCAGTGGTAGTGTCATATGTCATATTAAAGTGCTCTGATCAGTCAAGATGTCAAATAATTAAAATTGTTGCTTCATTAAAAACAATGGCTTCCAAGGTTAATCATTTATTTTTGGAACACGAGGTTTTATATAACATAACTTTGCTGAGGCTGAATATATTGTTTATTGCTTCATGGCCACTTACAACGTATTCCATATTTACAATCTTTGGTCACATTATACTATGATATGTTTTATGATATAATATAGTGCGCATGTTTAAGTTGGGAAAGCCAGTGCACATATCCACATTTGGACACAGAAATCACTCATCACTAGGTGCATACTAGTAATGTTGTACTCGATAAAAAAAAAGAAAAAAAAAAGAAAAAAAGAAAAAACACAAAACAAAGTCCTTTTTGTAAAGCAAAGCAATTGTACTGTTGTATTTTTGGAGCCTGCTAGATCCAACATACTAGCCCTATTGTTATCACCTAGTGATTGACTGCACTGACATGACCAGAGAGGGAGAGGGAGGAAAACAAGCTTCCTTTTTAATTACTGATAGGGCATCAGTGTTGCAGTACAATTAACTACTGAGCTGCAGAAAAACATTTAATACTGTTTTAAATACTCACCAATAAGGTTATGGCTGGATTAGTGAGGCATGCTTACAGGTGTCTGGTCCAAAGAGGAGCTTGGAGAGGGTCCAAATCGCAAAGATAATGGCACTGATTTCCTGCAGATCAGATCCCGTCTGTCTCTGCATCTGTCTGAACAAACAAGCAAAACCTGTGAGTTTGAAGTAGGACACTTGTTGTGAGTGACCAGGCATTTAGATATCATCATTAACAACAATATAATCTCTGTGAACAGCAGGGATGTCAAGGATGAAACAAAGACTGAGCTAGATAAAGAGGGATAACTTAAAGCTTCACTAAATATTGATCAATCAAGCGTAATTATGTGAAACCTGTATTCATATAACCTACTTTCAATTTTTGAATTACTCTACAATGTTACATAATGTTAATTTTATTGTTACTTACTGTGATGCAAGTCATACAAATGTTATGTCTTCTCTGAGCCTGAGGTCCATCTTCCAGCAGTTCTTCACTCTCAGTATCTCACAACAATAAAAGATGCATTTTGTCACCCATTGGGGCCGGTTGTCCGTTCAAGTGGAGCTATGCAGTGACAGGAATGGGATGATCCGTGTGAAGGGGTGCCAGTGGGAGACGCCATTTGCACGAGGAAGGCGTAAGAGTCTTAGTTAAACAGTGTAATCCTGTGATTAGAAGGTGAGCATACAGTTCACACAGTTTGGAATGGATTGGGTAAACTAAACACATAATGGCTTGATTCCCATTATGATTTAAAAATGTACTGTAGCCTATATTTTAGGCTATATAAAGTAGAACAATAGGATACTAAATAAGCTAATTCTTTTAAACTACACATACAAATAAGTAGATCAGAGGCAATCAATAGACACTTCTTAAAGGTGTTGCATTAATAGCATTAATAGCATTAATAGCCTACTATGTAATGGAGGGTCCTGCACCTGTCGATTCGAACCAAAAGTGTATTGTGAACGCACCCTTGATGTAAACAGGTTCGCCTCCCCACAAATCTCAGTAACTTGGCATGGTAGTGTCACAGCTTGTGTTCATGCAGAGAGATAGAGCCTAAGTCTAATGCCATACAGTGAAACATTCTAGGCAGAGCAACAACATCTCCATGGGGACAAGCAGGTTGTGGACCCTCTACTGAAAAGTTATGCGCCTTTAATTCGTCTAATCTATTAATTATGACTCTTGAGTTTAACATTGATGCGCAGTTTTATATGATTATACAAGTGGCACATAAAAATAAAAAGAAAGTCAAGTTTAAATAAAAAAAATAAATAATACTCACTCACATGAAAGACAAAAACGCAGTTCAGCGCGCTGAAGTTTCATGACCACGCACATCCCGGAAGTCTTCATAAAATATATATTTTTTTATTTTTGTAATTAATTAATGAAATAAGCTAAATATACACTCTGCCACGGTTTTATTAATGTTTTAACCCAAGAACGTATTAAAATAATTGAAACATTTTTCATCATTTTGTCTTTCTGATTGAGTTTTCCCAGTTGTTTTCGCGCCGCTAGAGTTTACTGATTCCCGGAAAAATACAGCTGTTTTTTGTCTTTATTATTTATTATCATTTAGTCTTAAACATTGGTAAGATATCCTTTAATGTCACCTACAGAGTTTGTTTAGTGGAACACGTTGACACTTTTATTCGATTAGGAAAAGAGCAACCGGATAATTAATAGTTAACTCTTTGGTAAGTCATGATTAGCATCTTACATTTATTCCTAGCTAATTGATATCGTTTTATCGTCATAGTTTGAGGCTTGTCGTTGTTGTTGTCTCTACAAGAACCATCATGGTAAAGGTAAAGAGGACCTCACGTAATTTCGGGAGGTCTTGGATGACCCACGGCCCGTGCGAGAGGTACCGTGTCCCGGGGAGGAGGATTCAAACCCGGAGTCAGATCAGCAGCAACACCCGGGACAGCACCGGCAACTTATTCCACCGCCTCCCGTCAGAAGTGCTGGATATAATACTGGGAAAACTGTCTGGTAACTACTTAATTGTGTGTTTAAAACTCTTTTATCAATTTGACAGTTTCACAGTTTAAGCCTGTCCAGTGCTAAGACAACTCAATAAAAGTCTATACAAAATCTAGTGTATAAAAAGTCAAATGTATTTGTCTTGACTGAAATACTTTTTAGTTCAGTCCACATTTACTCCAATACATTTACTACAATTAGTTTCTTAGTTTTAGTTTTTATTTAGTTTGTATTACTTCATGCCATGGGGTCATTGGAATAGTTCATTTTTACTGCTGATATTTTCTCCTTGTATTGGGTTTTTGCTTAAGTTGCAGAAAATATTATGTTGATTTGAACTGGCAAGTAAACTCAACAAAATTATCACTGGTCTGATTTTGATTCGTCTCAAGATGAAAAGGAATGATTTCGATTGATTTTTGCATTGGGATTAGTTATTCAATCGCAATCAATTTCTCTTGTGTTTTAGTGCTTGAGTTGAGTGTGTTTGGCATGACGTCTAAGGACATCACCAGTTATGTGGTGGACTACATCTCCTCTCAAAAATGGACCAACAAGGAGATTGTCCAAAACTTTCATCGTCCAACCTACCAAGAGCAGCAGGCCACCATCGGTCACTACAGAGAGTTAGGTAAGAACTAATGTGTGTAGTTTATAACTTAGAAGACATTTTTTAGTTTTTCTTTATTTCATTCTTAGGACTGTTGTTCAAGAGATGCACATTGCTGCTTCCAACAAAGGAGAGGTTAAAGTTCATCTTCAGTAGATTCTCACAGGTGAGCTTATAATACTCTAGTACTGAGTGACAAAAACAATAATGACTTTTTTTTTATCAATCTCGATCTTGCTGAAAATTTCATTCATTGCACAGCCCTAGAGTACACTACACACTACATTTCCTGTACCATTATAATGCAGTGACTACTTTCTGTCTCATCTCATTCAGATTCCTTGTTTTATGTTGGAGCATTGCTTTGTTCAAGACTGCCTTGGATTTGCATGCCTTGGGGGCTTTCTTCAGGTAAAATGAAACATCTTTTACTATAGAGAGTAACAAGAGTGTGGATACAATGCAATAAGTTGTAATTTTTTCCACTTAATAAGAAAATGTTAAATTATTACTAAAACTGGTCTATCCATTGCCTCATTATACTGAGTCATAAGTCCTACTTTTCTGTCAGATTCTTTTTTTTTTGCTTATTTATTCTTTGTCTAAAAAGATTAAGAACTCCCTTATATTAACATTATTTTTTCAAGAGCGACGTGACAATAACTTTTAATATTTCAATTTCTTTTCAGACGTTGATCGCGGGATGGGATGAGCTGGAGTGCCATAGGGTGTTCAATTTCCTGTGTAACCTCACAAACATTCTGTCCAAAACTGAAGCCCTCATCAACAACAAACCAGGTGAGAGCTAATACTATACATACATACACCACCTGGTGAAAAAAAAAATCTTTGTGTTCTCTTATTTTTTAATTAAGAGAAGAGGTAAGAAACTCTTTTGTGTTTTAGGGGTACACTCCTTCCAGGAGGTAGAGATTCGCCTCTTTTACCGTAAAGTCCTGTTAGATCCCTGGGTAAACCGTCTGGAGTTTCACTTCTGGTTAATAGAGCTTCTAAAGCCATGGCCCATGGTCAGTCAGGCCCATCTCCTGCTCTTCCTCTATGGACCACTGCTGCCTGAAGGTATGCATCATAAACCAAAGAGTAAGTCTGCTGGGTTTTCTTCAGATTAAATGATTCTTAAGATTAAAATGCATAAAACACATTAACAGTTATATTTCCAGTAGTTTCTGAATGTCTGTGGTTTATTTGTGTATTTATTTGGGTAGTTATTTAGCTGTCACCAAATTGACAACTACGGTACACCTCCTGGGGTCCTATTAAAAGATACTTATACTTTAATAATAATTGTACTCTCTCTCTCTCTCTCTCACACACACACACACACACACACACACACATTAAAATAACTTTTGTAGAAGCTTCAGTGGTGATCCTTCATTCATAAATTTCATTGATTGTGTTCATGTAATCTTTAAGTCCTTTAACACAGTGTACTTAACATTATATGAAGAAAAAAGTGATCCCTGTGTAACTGTATTGATGTAATAACTGTTTTGTTCAGGTACAATAGGTTGGCAGGAGCTGGTGGAGCAGGTGCTTCCTCATGGTGCTCTGTGGGACTTGGCCCAAGCTCTGCTGCTGCTCTTTAGTAAACTGGAGGTCAAAGGCTGGTTTGCAGACTCTATACTGGCCATCCTCGAGGAGCTCACTGGTACTGCCTTTATTATAGGGGTTAATGGTTATAGATATCTGATATACTGTATATTTCTTTCAGCTAAAATAAGACCACCCTACCTTCCCCCCTGGGAAATACGTTTTGGTTTACACTGCTGTACATACCTTCACAAAACCACCACATTTCATCAATGCAATATTAGCAAATGCTTGACTCCCATTATACAAGTATTAACTTAAAAGTGCACCATGTAACTTTTCTGTTTGGGGGTCTGATCTGCTTGTCTCCATGGAGATGTTATTGCTTTGGAATTTACAGTATAGCATTAAAGTATAGCATTTGTATTACTCATAAATACCTCGAAAAACATGCATTCTACTTTGACCTCTCCTGTCCAGCGATCTGACCTGTAACTTGGTATATGGCGATAGATAAGTTTATCGCCTTACTGTTGAACATTCCAGGCCCCTAACTTGAAAAGTTACACAGTACAGCTTTAAATGGTTTGTGTCCTTCTGCAGTGATCCCTCAGCCGTGGCATGTGGAGAACGTTGCTCGTCTCTTGGTGCTCTGTGACAGTCACCTCTGCTATGCTTTTCTGGCCAGCAAAGCCCTCAATGGACGTCTACAGGAGATCTCCAGGCTCATTGTATACATAATACTGGTAAGACAACGCGATAACTGTTATTATGTAACTGTTATTATAACAATATATAATATTGTTGTCAGCTTTGTATAACTAATATTACTTTGGCCATAGGTGTGTGAAAAGGACGGCTATCACATGAACTGGGCTGTGAAGCTGGTGCAGCAGGTCTGCAAAGTCTTCAGCTCCGATCCTGAAAAGTTCTTATTTCTGCAAAACCTGGAAAACATGTTCGCAGAGACCACCAGGGACTTCTTTGAGATTTCTGTTGGAGGTTTGTTTTCAATACATTAAATATTACTCACTCTAATACACCTAAACAGTGGAGATGTTTACATACATGCCAAAAATCTGATAATTATGATTTCTGATGATTATGATTATCAAGTAAACAGTTAACATCTGTTGTGAGTAATTTGTTTACTTTTTTTTTTTTTTTTTTACACATGTGCAGGTTTTGACAAAGAAAATTATGCAAAATGGACTATCTAATGTGGCAAAGACAAAAATTAAAGAGACAACTTTAACGATTGAAAGAGTTTTTTCATTAATTCATTGTACTTCCAGATACAAGCGTTAATCCATTGATTAACTGACCCATGTCATCATGCGTTTTTTGATGATCAGATTTCTTGTAAAAGCACACAAATAATCAGATCTTCTAATTGGGCCATGACTATCCTATATACATGACTATTCTAGTTGCCTGTTTTTAGTGGTCATGTACCATATGATGTTATTGTTTATTGTCTGTGATGCAGGGAACCTTGTGGAGGACAGAGAGACCTTCCAGACCCTGTGCATTCTGCTCGACTCAAGTGCGCGATTTCATGCTAAGTTCCTGCACATGTTCCTCAAAAGGCCAGAAATGTAATGACAGACAGCAACGTGAATGTGAATGAGGTTTTATACTTACTTTTATACGATTTTGTAGTTTTGTACTACAAAATCCTGTTGAGTGAATGTGCTTTCTAGTTATTATTTATATTATTTATATTATTTATATTATTTATATTATTTATTGACCT
>KN474732.1:0-17088 GCA_000787095.1 Periophthalmodon schlosseri
AGGATTCAAGGCTACAGGCAAATATAGTGACACATATTTGATAAATGTACAGAGTTTCCAAAAGAAGTCATTGCACTAAAAAACTGAACTCTAGAAATGTATTGCAAACCTTCAAATTTTTTGTTCTCCAATGTTTTTGTAAAGTACATGCAAAACATTACATGATTTTATTTTCAATCTCTCAGATCTACATTTAAGTAGTCTGAAGAGCACTCCAAACCATAACACATGAATAAAGCTCCTATCTCCAAACTCCAAGTCACTTTAAAAAAGTGGGTTAGTGCGCTATCTGTCCTTGAAAAAGACTTTGGCTGCCATAGCGCCGATCCTTCAGGAAATGAATCATTCTTGTCAGTGTGGAACAAACCTCCCATAGGAAAGCTTAGAATTAACCCAGTCCCTGTGCTACTCTGTCTTGTCTCTGTCAGCCCAGGCAACTTCACACTCAATGGTGCTCCAGCATGACTGATAAACTTACTATAATGACACACTTTTTAACATAGCCTTGGAAGTAGTTAACCCTAAAATTTGTGATCCCAAAAAATATACCGGTAACCTACCTACTATTTGGGCTTATGACATGGTCTTCTAAGAGTTGTTGTACCATACTTGTACTTGTGTCATTTTGTTACAATACTACCAAAATGTGTCTTCTCCACTAGATTTATTTATTCATACATATATGACTATTCAATGTTTTTAATACATTTATTTTGAGTGGTGAGAAGATTATTAATAATTGTGTTTTTTACCAACACTTAAATGGCATTTCCCATGTACGTATTTATAATACAATTGTCAGACATCAAACTAAACATTAATTCAGTTACTCAGCTTGTGGAGTATTTATATAAGCCACCCCTATATTTAAAATTAGTTATATATAATATTTTTAATGACAACTTTTAATTCATAGTACTATATTTATCATAATATTCCCCCTTGGGTAACATATTTGGCTGCTCCACCCACCTCTTCCTTGGGACAGTGCTGTTGAGAACTCCCTTTTAGAGGAACAGAGGAGGAGTCTGTTCTTGTCTCCCACATTGGCCTCACAGCAGCTGTCTGCAGAGCACAGGGAGAGGTCAGTGACTGTTCTCAGGACTTTCCAACTGAAACGTGCCTTTGACTGTCTGTCTCTGAAGTACTCTATATGCCTTCACATAGACCAGATGGACACACATGCTCAGTACACACATGTACTAGGCCCTTCGTATCCTCTTGTGTTTTTAGCCTCCCTCCTTTCTTCCTGAACACTTCCCTATTATAGCCCCAAAACCCTTGACAGGTGTCAGCTGTACTCAGACTCACCAAAGCCTCCCCAAAATAATCCGCTTTCCTTTCCCATCTCCCATCATAGATTTCATCACAATTTCTGGACAAATTCAAGCGGAGCTGCTGAGTTGTATGGGAAAGATTTTGATCCAATATAAATCCTATCTCGAGGGTTGAAGGGGTAGGGAGTTTATAGCACTTCCTGTTTGGTGGGTTTCTTTGCACCCCGCCCCTCCACAACTTTGGGTCTCACAAGCTTATGTCATGTGAAAAGTGTCTTCAGCTGGAGGACACTCAAAAGCCATTTCCATCTGGTGTCGTCTATCCCTCCCCGTACAGAAGATTGTCATTCAACTTCCTCTCGTCTGGTGCTCGGAAAAAGCCTGCAGGTTTTTAAGAGACTTGATCCCCTTTTCCAGACACATTCTCAGGGGATTAAGCCGCGAGGCCCAACCAAGGCGCCCTTAATCAAATCAAAATAAATAGCCCCCTTCACAATAGAGGATGCCACATTTTCCATTTCCTATTTTGCGTGGATTTGTCCCAGGGAGGAAGATCACAGAGGCTGCCTAGAGAGTGAATATATTGTCATGCCTTCAATGCGTGTGGGTGTGTAAGGGCTTCCCGTGTTACTGTTAAGTGTGGTGAAGTGTACCGGGACGCATGTAGATGTTGCCTTTGACCACATGGCGATTTCTTTTTGCCGGAGTTGGAGTCACGCAGAGCCAAAATGGAGGGGTTTAAGTGCCCCTTTGGAGAGTTGCTAGCACCGGAGCTGTGTAGCGCTACAGGGCAGAAAGAAAGCATTTACCGCGGATTAGAGTGGTTGGGCTTAAACTAGCGATTGTTCCCCGGGCCATCGAGGAACCTGTGAAAATGTCATCATAGCTCACCCCAGATAGCCTTTCCCGCCTTCACAAAAGTATCATGGAAGCTTAGATTTTGGCCTTATCTGTTAACGCTATTTTTTCTTGAAGGGGTCCTGTGTTCTAACCATATTTTTACCAATATAACCTTTTAAGTCATAATCAGGTTTGGTAGCAATAACGACAATTTAACTTACCTCTCATGTCTCCACAGGTAACTACTCACGACCCTCCAACTACAGTGGCAGCTACAGTGGTCCCGGGATGACAAACTGCATGGGAATGAACTCTACCAGTCCCATGCAAGGCCAGGGCCCGAGTCAGCCCGGTGCCGTGGGACGCATTCATGGCCCTGTGAATCACAACAGAGGCTATCCCCCAGTGGCCCCCAGCTCTCCCAGCATGCCCCAGTCCGCAGGGATGGGCCCCCCAGCTCTGGGCACCACAAACCGCAAGTCCCAAGACTCAGCAATTCCTGGGTCAGCCAACTCCACGCACAACAGGTATGCATTTCATTGTTAACAAGGTTGCATTTTACATTGATATTTAAGTTCCATGAGCCGAAAAGCATCAGCTTTAAAATTTATATTCCATTGTGAGATAGGACCAACCATATTTCCCAGCCACAAGAGGTCAGTATACAAAGTAAGTTTAGTTTAGTGGATTCTTTGTGTTTACTGGTAAAGGTGCACCTTGTAACTTTTCTGGTGGAGGGTTATGCCACTTGCCTGTCTTCATGAAAAAGTTCTTGCTTTGCCTGGAATGTTCCACAGTATGACATTAAATGGATATATCGTGCATAAATTACAGGTGTTTTTTATTTAAAGAAGTATAATGAAAAACATGTGCTGTCAGCAGGGTCCACAGATCTGTAACTTCGCCTTGATGCCAGTGCTTGTGGAGATAGCTAGATAAGTTTCATATCATACTGCGTAACATTCCGGGCAAAGCAATAACATCTCCATGGAGACAAAACAGGTCGCAGACCTTTAAATATGTTGAACAATTAACCCTGAGGAGAAAGATGCTCATTTGACTCCATGTTCGGGGTTTGTGGCCAAACTTCCTTGTCAAAGCCTGACATTGTCAGAGTTCAGAAGCTGAGCAAGGGCGGGCCTGGCTTGTACTTGGATGGGATTCCGCTGGGAATTCTAGGTACCACAGTGGGGCGCCAGTTGCAAAAATTGTTGTTGTGCAAGGCACTTCACCCAAATTGCCTAGTATGGCAGGAGCTGATGGTGCAGATTGGTAGCCTCACTTTTGTCAGACTACCCCAGGGCAGCTGTGGCCACAATAGTAGTTTACCATCACTAAGTGTGAAGTGAATGAATAATGCACAAAATTGTAGTGACTCTGAGTGCTATATAAGACTAAAGCATTATTATTATTATTATTATTACTATATCTGTACAATTGCATGCCAAAGTGCCTTGGTGGTTGGGTTTAGTTGAGCAATTATTAATGTGCTTTCATTAATTTGTAAAACAGAGTGTCCTAGCTCAGTGTTTCACATAGTTTTCTGCGGGGAGATGAGCAGAGGAGCATCACAAAGGCCTGCTGTCATCTCCTCAGATCTATGGCCAAGACTGGTCCTCTTGGGTTGTACACTTTTATAATCCATTTACAGAAGTATCTCTGCGTTCACACATCTCATAAAGCCCCTGACAGTTTGATTGCTCGTGCTATACGCCATGTGCCAGTTGTTGCAGAATAAAAGATATGGGCTTGTATGAAGTGTCTATAAATGGAAACCTACACGGCCCAAACATAAAACCATGTGTAAGATTCAAATAAATATGACTTCACCGATCTAAAGTCTCAACTTCATGTTGTTTTGCTTGTTTGAGTGTTGTGAAATGCTATAATATTAAGCCGTATAATTTACAGCTAATTATTAAAGATGCACTATGTAACTTTTCTGGTGGGGTCAGGGTCAGATGCCATAGCGATTTCATTGCTTTGGCTGGAATGTTTCACAGTATGGTATTAAACATTTTGTATCTCAAGTTATTTATGCCTTTTTGCTATTACACATTATTTTAAACCCAATATTTGCTTTGTTTTGCTTAGGCCTTCCCAGATGCAACCCTGGCCTCCCTCTTGCACCCCTCCCTCACCTCCTCCACCTCGTCCCAACCACCACCACCACAACCACCACCATCCCCTCCTATCCCCCTCACAGCCGAAGTGGTACGTCTACATCTCTTTCCAAACTCTATGTACTTTGCCAGCGACTGATGTTATTCCTCATGATCTCTGTGTGAATGCGAAACCATGGGTGTCGTCATTATTATTACGACTCTAAGTATCACCACCATCAACCCCATCTTTTAGACATTCAAATGCGCCAACAAACAATATGAGACCAGCCATGTTGTGTACCAGGGGACTGTCTATGATTAACTATGTGCATCGGGGGGGTTAATTCTGTTGTTACATGCACAAGCCATAATGCAAATTCTGGTTGTCAATAAGAAGTGGTAGAAGACATGATCCCCACTGCTGGGTCCAATCAGAGCGCCTGTCAGTCTAGCACAAGGGGGCACTATCAGGGAAATAGCGTTTGTTTACAAGATTGCTTTTTTATTTTTTTTATTTTTTATTTTCACTTTAGCGTGGAGACAATTTAATACCTCACTTTTCAAAACGGCACGGTGGCAACGCTTTTAGCATCACAACAAGCAGGTCACTGGTTCAAATCTTATGTAGGACATTTCTGTGTTGCGTTTACATGTTATGGATGTCCTTGTACTTTGTTTTATCCTATTCACCTAAAATATGCACAACTAGAAGTTTCCAGAGGTATTAAAAAAAAAAAAAAAAATATGTTGAAAAATAAGGTCAGAGAGTGTACTTGTTATCATTGTGGTATCAAAATTGGTATTGAGTATCAAGCATCTTCCTTAGTATCTCTGAAGGGTCAAATGATGAAAATAAATCACCTTTGGTACATTTTGGGCCCTTTTTAACTGTGTTTTTTGATACAATGTGGTTACAAGTCATTGCAACTCCCCTTTCGTTTTGATGTTCACAAAAGAATGATGAAACAATCTGCCAACATGGGTCTTCAATTCTTTTCTTTCCTCATAATGTTGTGATTTTGTCAATAAGTTAACATTTTAATGGGGTGCTAAAGCGACCATTTTTGTTGCTGCTGTTGCCACCGTGTGCGCTGTCATTTAGTCTCCCCCTTTCATCCACAGCCATCCCTCCTCCCCCTCCTCCCACCACCTTATTTCACTCTTTTTACCAACTCTCCCCACTGCACAACGCTCCCCAGTCTCTGCCTCTGTGCGCGCCTCTGTTATCCTTACCCAGACCGTTTTATCTGCCGTAGTCTTTCTTCCTCCCAATTTGCTTTTTTGTTCTACGCCGACTCCAGCTACAGCCTTGTTATGTTTTCCTCCCTCAGATCCCCCCTTTAGAACATCTGAGGGAGATCAGGGGAAAATTGGCCTCCGAAAACCTGCAGTTTAAAGTCTATCTCTCTCTTGGCTGCAACATTATGAAAGATCCAGGCTTGGTTCCTCCCCGGTTTGTCTCAGAAACAAGTTGTTAGTTGCAGCACATGTCTAGTTGGGAACTTTGATGCGTCCATCCATAGTGAAGGCTACAACCAACACTTGGCCTGACCTTCCTAATCAGAACCAGTCAGATGTTCTATGTCTTCTTCCTTGACTTTTTCTTAAATGTCCTGTTGTTAGCCACCACAGTCCAACTGTCCTTCTTTATGTCGATCTTGAACTTTTGTCCCACTTTAGCATACTGCTTCTTACACAGTGGCACACAGTAAAATCTATTGAAAACAGAATAGTCTCTCAACATGTCCCATGGGTATAGGCCAAAAGTGAAGAAGAGTAAGTTCACTTTAATAAGTTAGACATTATAGCACTACTACTATTAAAATAGTATTAATAATCAGCTTGTTTAAAGAATATTATTGACTTTATAAGTGCATTCTGGCCATTCTAAACATCCAAACCTTTGTAGAGAAAGTTGAGATGAGTTGTGCCTCCCTGTGTGTTCGAGTCTGTCAGAGCGAGCCTGATAAATCACTGATGTTGTGCTGAAGAACATGGGTGATGGCAGCGCTGTCAGGGCGGAGGAGGTGGAAGTCTGTTTGGGATAAAGGTGCAGTTTTTTCTGCTTGGCAGATTGATGCTGGGGAAATTTTGGAAAACAGAGAGAACACAAAGTATTAAAAGGTATAAGCTTTTCTTGGCAGCCGCTTCTGAGAACAGAATTGGCTTTTCAAATGACTTTCTAGCGCTGCCGGCGACACTCTACAAAAAGTTCCTGGAGCTATAGGAACAGGCTCTGTCAAAAAATAAGCACTTAGTAAAAGAAGAGCAAAGCTCAGGAAAAAAGAGGCGTAAATCAAAGGAAATTGAAGGGAGAAAAATGTTGGAAGCTACGAGAGGAGAGTGCTCCCAGGCAAATCCTCGCCAAATAATTCATTTCTGACCTCCTTAGTAAGTAAATTTGCTAAATAAATAAGAGCAGTGCTTGAATGTCAAGAACGGGGGATGCTGCCTGTGGCGCTTTGTCGCTGGCAGTCTTGGCAGAGCTGTGCTGCGCTCGGCTTTCATTAGATGGGCTAAATAAATGGCTTCTCCTCCATCCATCCTGAGCTGTTTGATGTTTGGGAAGGATGAAGGGGGAGTAGCGTTCTCTGGATTTAATATGTTAAAAGCTGTCCTTCTATTTTTTGTACTGGGTTATTCTGGTGCCCTCAGTGTGTGTATGTGTGCACAGAGTTGAGTCAGGAGTTTGAAGGAGCGATGTGCCCGCGCTGCCCTGAGAACAGATTGGCTCCATATATAATTCATGGCCTCCAGCCGATTCCCTCCATCCTTCCATCCAGCTCTCTGCCTCTTTCTTCCACGGCGCACAAAGGCGAGGGATCGATAGGGACAGCCGCTCAGCCGTCACACACTCCGCTGCTGTCTGCTCCAGTTAGCAGCGCTGGGAGCCATCACTGCGGCCTGTCAACACAAATGAAGGACAAAGCCACTGCCACTCGGAGAGAGACGCTGTCAGCTGGTTGGCTGGCACCTCGTAACCATGGCATCCCCTTGGCAACAGCGCCCACTCCGTCATGAGCACAAGGACACGCTCAAACACACGGACCCTCACGCACACGTCGCGCTGTGGAAGTGCCCTTCACCCACCAAGGATCAGCATTATACACAAACCAATATGTGTGCACAGAAATGTGGTTGTTAAAACTTATAAAAACTGCAACTTTTGTCAGCTCAAAAGTACATTTCAACTATACAAACTAGATTTCCTCCATTCTGCTCATTGTATGGGTGTCTTTGTTCATGGAAAGCATTTACAAAATTCAGTCTTTACATACACATTGATTATAGTATGAATAAACTGAATGTATTTGATTGTTGTAACTACAAAACTATGTATTCTTAAATTCCTATCTTTGCAGCGCATAGTTTCTCCTCAGTACATTAGGCTTGCTGGACTTTTGAGGACAGCTCTTGTGCAGCTCAAACTTTTTGCTCAAACTCTGAATGTGTGGAGTGGAGTTTGTCTCCTCAGGCCTCTCCTGGACTACAAACTGAGAACGCACTGGTGTGATGGACTTAGATAGATGTTTTCCATGTTTCTCTGTAAGCGTGTGGTTCCCCTGGCTCAGTCTCATGGAACAGCGATTACCTCCAGCTCTGGGCCCCTGAGCTCCAAACATGCCCCCCATTGGTGCACCAGGGACATGCTCACAGCTCCAGCTTGTTCCAGCCTTCATCTCTCTCTCTCTCTCTCTCTCTCTTTCTCTACTTCTCTCTCTCTCTCTCTCTTTCTCTCTCTACTTCTCTCTCTCAGCAACAGGATGCTTTTTCCAGCACAAAGGTGCCCAAGAGCAAGATGAATGTGCTGTTCCATTTTTCCCCGATAGCAGCACATGCATATATTAAGTGTGATTAAACGCTGTGCGGTGCCTCCATCAAGTGCTTTCTAATGGGCTTTTTTATGACATGAATTAGTCATAATGGGAGAGCGCCACAGTTGAAAACTCCAACCACTGTGGCTGTTGTTGATTTGGATGTTTCTCATTCACACGAGAGCTTGTGCTTACATTGCTTTAGGTGGGAGGGGGCGTTTACAGTGTGGAGACACCAAGTCCACTGCCAAACTGGCAAACTACTTACACTTTTGTGCTAGATTAAATATTGGAGAGAGAAAGGTGCCATGATCAAAAGGTTTATGTAACTTACATAGAGGTGTTACGTAGGCAGCCTCAGCACACTCTATATTACAGTGTATGGAGACAGGGCCAGATAAGCGTGGATTTGGTGAGCTCTTGTTTGTTCATCGTGGAGCTCCCTGTGCACCTCGGCCCCCATAGAGGGATTACACATGTATCATCAGCCGTGCTCTATGACTAATTACATCTGTGAGATGAGATTATGGGGAGGTTTACCAAGCCGATCCCTCCTCTTAGGCTATGTGTAGTGCTTCCAACATGAGGCATTACAGTCTGTGTGACAGCGAGAGATGCCAGTTAGAAGATTTTTTCGAATGGCATAAATCTGTAAAGCATGCTTTAGAATACATAAATCTAAAGGTGCATCATGTAACTTTTATGGTGGAGGATTAGTCACCTGTTGTCTCTATAGAAGTGTTACTACTTTGCCTGCAGTTTTCCACAGTATGGCAGTAAAACATCATCAACATCAAAACATGTCTATCTTGTATTTATTCAATTATAAATGTATTTATTGCTTAAAATGCTTTGAAAAACATGTATTCTTACTGTGAGCGGGATCGCCTCTCCACAGATCTATCCTGGAACGTGGTTAATTGGTGTCAGCTGTCTCCTTGGAGTAGATTTCAGTAGTTTAATGCCATACTCTGTAACATTTCAGGCAAAGCAATAGCATCTTCACAGAGAAGAACACGTGTCGCACTCTCCACCAGAAAATGTACACAGTGCACCTTTAAGTGATCTTCTGTGCCAAAAACTTCCTTCTTGAAGAATATTTTCTGTCATCTTTGCACTTTCTGGCTTTTAAATGGACTCTTTGACCATCTTCATGTCTCTTGTTTAATTTATCTCATCTTACATTTGCAGCCCTCCCTATCTCCTCACCGCGTGCACCTCCGCTCGTCTTCTGTGGTCGTCGTGGAGATAATCTGTAGTGACCAGGAGATAGACCAAATTGTTCTAAACATGGTGTTCCTTTTCAGCCTTCGTGTCCCTGCTCCGTCTGCACTGGTCCACACTGATAGAAGGCAGAGGGCGGCGGGCATTAGGCAGGCTGCAGATAAGCCCCTTTGAAGGCCGTGTGATGAGCGGGCTTTAAAGGCAGGGCTGCTCAGGGAGGAAGATGGAGCAGGATTGATTTCTGCTGTCACCATGGCAACAAATAACATGATCCTCTCCAAAAGCACACCTTAATTAGTTAAATGAGGACTTGTGGGAGCAGGAGGGAGTGATGGAGAGAGGGGGATTGAGAAGAGCGGAAAAACATGAGCTTGCTTTCAGTTTGAAGTGCTGTTTGTTTGATGGCAGATTTGTGGCTTGCCTGGTCTTTTACTCAGAGTTACACATATACACAGTGATCTGATTTAGTCTTGAGGTGTTGCTCCGACAGAATCCACATACAGTCTTTGTTGAGTTTTATGACTATGGTTCTGAACAGTGCTTTGACAACTCATCTTGCTCAAACACACCCCTGATGGTTTTGCTTCTTTCTCTGTGTGTTACAGGCCCGGCAACTGCCAAGGTCCTGCTATGAGCCAGTCAAACAGCCAGTCAGCAGCCAACAACAACTCTACTATGGGAAATGCACAAAGCCCAGCCTACATCATGCCACCTACAGGTAAACTCATCAATATTTTGTTATTATAGTCCATTTGAGTAGGGCAAATAGTTTAGCTATCCACTACTCAAGGCGCATACTGTTGTTGTGTTCTTGTGCACAACACATCAACATTGCCTAATTATTTCACAATAATTGGATGGTTATGTCAGGAAGGGGATCTTGTGTAAAGTTTCATAATGGCAGTTCCTGATAAAGTAGCAAAAAATGTAAAATAACAAAATTGTGTAGTCCAAGAAACAAAGTATACAATGTAACATTTTGTCTTCTTTTTTGCAGTTGTTTTTTTAGATTCAGAATTTACAGTGATCATATATGACTCCATTTATTCACACTCACAGAGATAGAAGCACAGAAGGAATACAGAAAAGATAGTAGTGAAAGAGTAAAAGATCAACAAATCAATTGTCGATGTCTCCCTCTCTACCTATGCAAAGCCCCCCACAGAGCCAGAACTATAACTGTTGGTTCCTTTTATTGGTTCTTTTTCTACCTAGTTCTTCACCTGCTGCATTGTTACTAAACACACCTCCGAGTGCTGCAAATGAAAGGCAGCTTTTATCCAATACCAAATATCAAAACTGTGTGACATTTGGAAAACTTCAAAGGAATTAGAGCACCAAGGTTTCTCAAAATTCATCTGCCTTGCCCCTGGGCACAGTAAAAAGCCATTGGTTTTCCCAGTGCAGCACTGCACACAAGGGAGAATAGAGAGCAGCCTTCATCCAAGGACCTCTTCTTTCTGTTTGGGGAAATATGCAGCTGCCACCATTAAACCCAGTCTTAAAGACATTAGCTCTTTTTCAATTAGGAATAACCTGAAAGTACCCAAGTGTCTTTGAGAAAAACAGAAAATTGTTTGTGAAATTCAGTCTGTTTTCAATATACTAGAATACGCACATTCTCCCACACTAGCAAGGTTAAAGAAGGCATGTGTTACCTCAGTCCTTATCTGATTCTCTTTCACTATTTCTGCTTTTTATAAATTCTCTTTATAGTCCATGGCAAGACAGAAACCTTAAGAGCATAGTAAAAAGACCATCATACACTCTGATTCCATAGGTATTGACTTATTTTATGTAATATATACACTCTCCACAATTTTGCACTACATATTGAAAGCCACTATGCTTTCTTTTAATATTTCAATTAAAAGTGTGTTTTATTATTTGTCTTTGAAGGAGGCTTGACTGACGAGGTGATGAGCCCAGACGGGAAAGCCAAATCCGATGTAAAGGAAGACTGCTCAGCTAATGATCCCCACAAACCAAAGGTGCACTTATTTTGGATGATTCAGTTAGAAGAATTCCCATCACAAATAATACATTCTTAATCACTTTTATAGTTGCTTTATGATTGTTTTGTTGATTATTTTACTTTTTA
Organism: Periophthalmodon schlosseri; assembly: GCA_000787095.1. Taxonomy (NCBI): domain Eukaryota; kingdom Metazoa; phylum Chordata; class Actinopteri; order Gobiiformes; family Gobiidae; genus Periophthalmodon; species Periophthalmodon schlosseri. The sequence goes on from KN474732.1 coordinate 11,363, forward strand.
TTTCACTAATGAAGCAAACCAGCTCCGTTCTACATGAGGCCTCTCCACAGTGTGCCCTATCCACTGTTCTCTCACTGTACTTAATGATTTGTTTAACATTTAGTACTTCTAATGTTTTTTGCGCTTTCATTTTGCCTCTAGCTCTCATCACATGGTGGGGTTTTGGCAGGCACGTTGCAGCCCATGTATTTGTACATTATGCACACTGGCCTTTCCATTGACTCACACACATGGCTATAATGAGCTTTTAATCATGACTTCAAACAGTGTCAGTGTTAAGACTACCAGTTAATAGTTATGCTTTATGAGAAAAGAAAAGAAAGAAACTCCAGAAATAATTTCAAATGAACTTAAAATTACAGTCTATAATTTGTCTATAATGAATAATGTAACTTTTTTTGATAGCGGCCAATAATGGATTAAAGTCATTTATGAGAATGTGCATACATGGTTTATATACTAGACTAGAGCAGACTAGTGCCTTGAGTGTTTGACAGTATGGCATTTAACTTGCCTATATCTATGGAGACAAGTAGATGACACTACCAGACCAAGTTACAGGTCAGATGAAGAGGCGAGCCTGCTTACAATGGGAATGCATGTTCTTCAAGGTATTTTTAATAGCAAGACACACACGTGAAATTGAATAAATGCAAGATACATCAATTTATGTTGTACTGTGGAACATTCTTGGTAAAGCAATAGCATCTTCATGGAGGCAAACTCCTGAAAAGTTGCCCAGTGCACCTTTAAAATGATAGCTGTGAGGAATCAGTGCTATCAGTGCTTTTTAAAAATGTATATAAATGAGAACAGACCTTATATAGATAATTTTATGATTGGTCAGCGCTTCATCATACTAGAGAATACAGACTCTCTCAAATAGTAAATGAAACAAGACACAGCTCCAGGTATGTTTTTGAAGAGGGAATATTTTTACAACATGGCAGAAAGCTCAAAAGCACCTCTAATGATTTGTTTAACATTTAGTGCTCCCGATGTTTTCCCCTTGTCTTTTTGCCCGTAGCATTCTTCTCTGCTTCATGTTTTGGCAAGCACTCTACATCCGCAGCCCATGCATACTCCAGCCTCTCCACTGACTCACACACCTACTTTCTTAAACTTCCCTGATGCCTCTAGTCCACATATAAGTCCCAATACACAATGCTGACTTTTCATTTTGCCCTATTATTACTGCTCCAACACAACTCTATGGTCTTTGCTCCAACCCACCTACCCTCTTTGCACACACCCTTGTTTTTTGCACTTAACAACTCCGCTCCCACACACATACACGCACACTCCATCATATCCTCTGCAAATCCCTGTCTTTTCTTTTGCTGATTACTGTACTAGGGCCTTTTGAATTATTTAAGGCAGCCCGCGCAGCCAGAAAGACCCCCAATGCTCCCGAAAGAGATGATCTGTCTGCCAAGAGAGAGAGAGAGAGAGAGAGCGAGTTAGAAATGGGAGAGAGAAAGATAAGGTTTTGCTGACATGGGCATTCCACACACCAGACCTGAAGCACTTGTCAAGCTGTTGTTCCCTCTTTTACAGGCGCTACACACACACACACATGCACACATGCACACTAGTGGAAGCTAACATGAAGTGATTTTCTCATAGTCTGTTAGCCAGTGCGCGCTCGGGAGATGTAGAATGCAAGCTAATGCATAATGATCTGCCCGCATTTGAAATCTCAGCTCGACAACAAACAGTGAAAATGAAGACACATAAATGCTGATTCTGTACAAACAGTGGAACAAGTTGGATTTGGATAAATAATCCAGTTTGAATGTTGTTTAGTGTAACATTTTCTTATCACTACAGACTTAGCGCTTGGAATTATTCTGACCAAATATTTTAAAATTATTTGAAAAGTTCTTAATCCTAACATCAATGGGTACATTTGCATGGACAGTAAAAATTTGATTATTAGAGCTGAGCAAATAAAGAAATTATAAAATATATCAGAACATCAAAAACACCTGGCGACATGCGTGATTTTTTAGTTTTAGACTGTTATATTTGGAAGGTAAAAATGGTACTTTGTACCATTGTACAGAGTACTTTGTACTCTTTGTATTTTCCACATTAATTTGTCTTTTTTTCATATTTTCCTAATCTGATAACTCCAGAAATCAGATAATGATTGGGTTTTTAGTGTGCACGTAAGCATATTAGCCACTGACTGTCCCCTCATACTACTGATGTTAGCTTAAACTTTCTTGCCTGTTTTGCAGCTCCAAGACAGTTACAGCAGCACTAACAGCAGTAGTGGAGGTGCCCAGCAGTGTGTGTCCCAGCCCGCTACCCCAGGGGGTGCTCTGCCTGTGTCCTCTCCACTTTCCCCCAGCCCTGCCAGTCTGTCCTCCTACCACGGGGACGACAGCGACAGCATCAGCAGCCCACCATGGCCTCTCAAGACCCCCTCTAGCCCTGTAAGAACCAGGAGCATTACAGTACTATACATGCACACTAATACTACTATAAGGTGTATGAAATGGATTTAACTTTGGGCAGTGAGTGTGTTGAAAAGCTGTATAAAAATGTGAAACTTCTCCCCCTGTGCAAAAAGCTCTTTTAGCTCGGCCATTCAACCAAAGGCTTTCCTTAGAATGTGTAAATAGAGGATGAAATATTAAAGATCCCCAAAGGCAACGCGGTGTGTTTTGTGGAAAGTGCACTGGGATACACCTGAAAAATATTTATAACTCAACCCATATTTGGCAGACACCATGATCTGTTTAGAGATGGCATCCAAAACATTTGTGTTATTTACATAGCCAATAATAGTATTTAATTATATTTACATTAAAAGAGACATATTAACGACTTTTAAATGCTTTGAAACATTTGAAAATTCCAGTTTTCCCCCACCCCCCCATACACACCTACTGCTCTTACTTTGTTCTCCGGAAATCAATGCCGCAGTTCTCAACAGCGGACTTGTTTCTTTTATTAAAGCAAATAATACATAATAAATTGTGTTTGCAAACATACAGTATGATTCAGACTGTGGTGTTATATAGAGGGTTATTTTCTATATAATATTAATTATTAAAACAAGCATAAATAAATGGAAATTACCCTCGTCCCCTTTTGATTTTGATTCCTTTTTATGTTTAGACAAGTCTACAGTCATCTCTGTTCTGTCTCCTCTGCAGAAAGCTAACTCGTCTTCCCTCGGTGGGGATAGAGTCGCGCGTCTTTTTGAGCTTGGTGCAGAGCCGGAGCGCCGCAGTTGGGTGGAGCGGTACCTGTCCTTTATGGAGGAAAGGGGCACACCTGTGGGGCAGCTGCCGATTGTGGGCAAGAAGCCCCTGGACCTATGGAAACTCTATGTGGCTGTGCGCGAGATAGGAGGGCTGGCTATGGTAAGAAAACATACACTGTTTGGAACAGATTAAAAAGTGATGCTGCTGTTAATTAATTTTAAGCATATGGTGTGTTTGTTAATGTAGTGGAAATATACATGTATATCAATTAAGAAGTAATAATTGTCCATATGTTTAACACATTTAATCAGTCTAATATTTACCTAGAGTAAAATAACAAACATTGGCACATGTAAAAACATTTTAATCATTCATTTTCACATTTATTTTGAAATCATATTCATTTATTTTCTTATAAATCCAAACAAACGGAAATTGAAATATGTTGGTAAAATAAATATTAGCTTATTGTTCAGACATTTTCCTATTTAACTTGAACAGTAGTGTCTAAATTTAGTTCAGCCTGTGGTCCAAGTAAATACAAAAGCCCTGTCAAAACATAAAATCAATTATTGTTGATTTACTCAGCTGGCTGTAGTCTGCCCTGCTTCAGGCAAAATGACAAGTGTGTGGCTGGCCCTATTGGGATCCACTGGTGAGAAAATCATAGGGAACACGTTTTATTTAATCTTCTAATGTCTCGTGTTTTGCTCTGTTATTTTCCAAACCAGGTGAACAAAAACAAGAAGTGGCGTGAACTGTCCGGCACGTTGAATGTGGGCACGTCCAGCAGCGTGGCCAGCTCTTTGAAGAAGCAGTACATTCAGTATCTGTTTGCCTATGAGTGTAAGATGGAGAGGGGGGAGGAGCCGCCCACAGACAACAGCAACAGCAGCAGCAGCGGCACAGGGGCAGGGGACAGAGGGAAGCAAGTCAAGATCCAGCCCCCCTCACCTGGTAGGGCCAAAAACATGCCCACATCCACACATTAAATACTTGTATGGATTATATGACTCTATACACATTAAATTAATCCTACATCAGTCTTTTCCATCCACTCAAATTTGTTTTACTGGTAGGTTTATATAATTCAATTAAAAGGTATTTGGTATACGAAATCTAATTAACATGCAGGTCACTTGTATGTTGTTTTAAAACACCATGTACTTCTCACTCTAGTTGTCTGAACAGCAGTTTAGTATATTTATAGAATTTCTTGCTATATAATTATAATCACACATTTTACCATACTTTTGTATAAACATAATTTAATGTTGGTATAATGGTCTTGCCATTGCATTATTGAACATATGCAAAGTTCAGTGTACTTTATTTAAAACATTGTGAAATGGATTTTGGAGAGCAGTTGACAGTGGCTGCATGTGTGTGTGTTATTTGCAGAGGTAGCATTTGAAACCCGGACTCTGCATGTCATATATAAGATTCAAGCACTTCAGTTCATTCTAGCCATGTACTTCAAATGCAGCGTATAGAGGCCCAGAGGTCTGAGTAATTTAAACCCTAACATTGAATGAGACATGGGTGACTTTTCTTTATTTTATTTATTATCACAGCCACAGAAAAGTTTGACATGTTTAGTGCAGGGAGAAAAAACATTTTGATTTAAATATGAGAATTATTGTGTCAGTGAGATGAATTTGAATAGTAGCGTGCTAATAATAGGCTGAGTTTTAAAATGAATGCAAGCATGTGTTAAAATATGAGCAGTGCTTGTGCTGCATCATCATTACTTTGAAGCTGTACAATGCCCAGCCCTAAACTTGCTTAAGTTATATAAAATGTTTCTTAGGGGTTTCAGTTATACGTTGTTACTATTGTAAGTTGTGCAGATTTTCATACACTAACTGATGAGGTGTGAAAAATTGCTGTGCTGTTAATGCCCAAATGCCCAAAAGCAAATATTGGAAAATATCATTATTAATATATCAACTTTGAATGTTGGCTATTGCTTTTTGAACTGGGATAATTTCACTGGCTGAATTAAGTAAAGAAATATATGTAATTTAATGCATAGGTTTTAGCATGTTGTATTGTATTGTATGTTTAATGAGAGCATTAGGATTTGGCATATTTGGAGCAGTACAGTAGTGCAGTTTGCTTATACTTGTACAATACTCTATTTGGGAGTACTTTTTTGTAGACTTGGATGATACCACTGCCCTAAACCGTGTGTATTTTTCTTTAGTTATATTTATTGTATTAAATCCCTAATGCCAAAACATAGTACACCCCATCAGCAGTTTAGCCTTGACCTTGTTTTGCTCTAAGTGCTGTGTGCCCCGGTGACACCCTGCAGGTCTATATATAGCGCAGGAAGCTGGTGATGTCACACAGGGAGTGCGTCCAGCTGTCAAGAGGGTGGGGGCAAAGGGAGAGAGAGGGGGGCAGGGGGGTGATTAATGAGCGGAGGAATGTACTACGTAAACAAACTCGACCTCTCCACCACCTTTCATTCACAAAACTGGCTCAGCTGACTGACTTAACCCC
>KN474732.1:17129-48096 GCA_000787095.1 Periophthalmodon schlosseri
GACTTAACCCCCACCCCACCCACCCCCCTTTAACTACTGCCATCTCTCTGGGATTATGTCACAGTACACATACACACCAGCAGCACGTGCACACTAACATAGTTTCTCACATTGCATCGGTTTCTTATTATCCCTGCCCGCCTCTATGTTATGCTGCATGGATACCTTCCCTGCTCTGTTATTGCACCTCACAGGGCTATAGTATTTCTTATTCAGGGATGTCCCGGGAGCTGATGAATCCCCTATTGCTTCCTGCCCCTCGCTTGCCCTCTCACCTACTTCTGCTCCTCAGCCCTCCTCATCATGGGATACCCGTCTCTCTGTCTGCTCCTTTCTGATGATGTAAACGCAGGGGGTGTCATTCAATAATTCAATATTTGCATCAATGTTTTAAAACCCCAAGTCTCTGTCTTTTTTTTTCAGTGATGGCGTGTGCTGCACTGAAAGGCCACTGAAGTGCTTACAGGGAAAGGCTTTCTACTCTAAATGCTCATTAGGATACTTCATGGCTGTAGTCAAAAAAACTAAATAGCCTGTGATTTCCTCTGAATAACTATTCATGATTGGCTCTCTAGTTGTAGTTGTTTTATGTTAAGATATTCGGTGATGGTAATCATACATATTGAAAATGTAGTAATAATAATAGCACCACAAAAGCACATTGTTGTAGAATGAATTGAAGTAGCTAAAGAGTAGGAGAACATAGAAGAGAAGTTTCTTTACCATACTGGACCTGGAGACATGAATGCTCAACACATGTCCATTCAAGTCTGCCTGTATGCTGCCGGTGTATGGAGTATTATAACCTCTAAAGATGTAGGCCAGATAACAAGGACTGAGACAGAGGTGTACTTGGTATGGTAGTGGTATCTATCTATCATCCATTAATAAAATAACATTTCTGAAGTTTTGATTGATCTCCTTTAATGCATTGTTTACATGGGACAGGGACTTGCCTAGCGTGACCTTTTCCGGACTCCACTCTCTCCATCTTCTGCTGAGGTTTCATGTAGCACACATCGCAGAGCTCACATCTAATTCTGAACTTATCTCCCAAAGTCAGAACCTAAAGCCTGTCTGTGTCAGAGCAGAGGACAAGCCGGACTCAGTGTTAGTGGTGCAGTGGATCACTAGGGCTGTCACCAAGGCTATCACAGTAAAGACTGCCTCTGCTTTTCAGCAAATTCAGGTGGATCCCTCCAAGGCCCACAGACGCCTCAGTCCTCGGGCAGCAGCTCCACAGCAGAGGCCGGAGCAGAGCTGAAGCCCCCCACTCCGGCTACCACACCGCTGGGACAGGCCACGCCACTGCCCCCCAACAGGTGCTATACTCTATATCAGTTATGCTATTCTAACAGTATGTGCGAATGCATGTTTATAAATGAAACAACTCAGACATCAACACAGTATAGTTATTAACAGAAAATTAAAACAATAGTACTATCTGTGATCCCTTGAACATTCAAAAACATGTTTGAATGCAAAATATGTGAATAAAGAAAGATTTGTGAGGCACACAATAAAATTGTGAAACACATGTTAAAAATTACTTTTTGGCAAATTTTTAAAATTACAATAATTTTCTTAATTAAAAATAACAATATTAAAATGTGCCTCAATGTGCCTTAATTAAGGTTCATTTTCATTGCATTTAGATAATTCATTGTTTCTGTTATTATGAGTCATCATGAACAAATGTAAATATATCATATCATAATAATATGGATTTAACTTCTTAAAGTCAAAGCTATAACTAAAATGTGTTTGTCATTGTACCTTATGTTTGTTCCCCCTGTCCTTATGTTCCTCCTCTCCCCTCAGGAGCAGTGTGAGCGTACAGGACCCCTTCTCGGAGGTGAACGACCCGGCCTTCCAGAAGCGCGCTCCATCCCTGCCCCCCTCCGGCCCCTACCAGCAGGGCCTGGCCATGCCCGACATGATGATGAGGATGCACTATGACACCAAGGACCCTTTCGCTGGAATGAGGAAGAGTAAGTGGACACATGCAGAGACAGAACTTTTCCTACAGCATAGAAAAATGTCTATAACAAAAAAAATACTGTTTAGGAAATCTCTTTTACTCCAGATTTAAAATTCACAATATGCTACAATTTCTTCACAAATATTGTTGTCATGACTCATCTAAGGCCATTGTTTTTTTGATCTATATTCCTGGTCTAATTTATGTGTAATCCCTGTGTCATCTGAGGAAAAGACAGATGTGATTTTGCGCCAGTGAAAATATGAAAGGCGATGCAAGCTGTTTGTTACATCCACACAGTGTTATCATAAAAAACAGCAGCTCCTCTGATCTTCATGTAGCTTAGCCTTTCTCTCATCCTAACTTTGTTCCATGCTTTTCATCCATCTCGCCACCACCTTTCATCCCTCACCACCCCACGGAGAAGCACCTGTTTGGACCTGCGTCCGTGGTTTGGGTTTTCACAACAAACAGGAGTTGTGGAAAGAAACAGAGGCTCTCTGATGGCTAAAGAGAATGGAGTCTGAATGAATAATATAGAGGATGTTGGCTGCATAATAACGGATAGAAGCTCACAACAGTAGGTTTAATCAGCACAAGAGGGAAATATGTATGGAGTAATGGTGCCATCTGGTGGATAACACAAGACATGTCTGAAAATATAGACTTGGACTAACTATTGATCCGTAAGGAAAATAACTTGGACACAGTTCCTCACACATTAAAACATAATAACAAGGATTAAAAGTATTATTTATTAGTAGTATTTAAGTAGTATTTAAGCAGAATTAAATACAAGCTAATAAAACATACAATACCAATCAAAAGTTTGGACACACCTTTTTATTTATGTTTCTTTTTTATTTCCATGATTATTTACATTGTAGATGTATGGTATGGTTGGAACCTTAAATGAACATGTATGGGATGTAGCAAACAAAAAATAAACTCAAAATAACTCAAAACTCAAAATAGATATACGGTATAGTTTAGATTTTTAAAAATTGACACTGCTTTGCACTTTTGGCATTTCTTGACCCTGACAAGGCGCACCTGTGAAGTAAAAATATGTGATTGTGAATTCATCAGTAAGATCACTGAGAGGCCAAGGGTTTGCAGCGCTGCCAACAAAGCAAAGGGTGGCTACTTTGAGGATTTGTATTAAAAACAAAAAGAAAAAATATTTAGTTTAGTTTAGTTATTTAACTTTTTTGCTACACAATTAACTTTTGACTGGTAGTGTGTCTGAATATATCAATATAATAAGTTGAGTTGACATGCGCTTTGTTGTTGCAGTGGCTGGAGGTGACCCCTACATGCCCAGTCAGATGTCCGGTGGTCCCATGCAGGATATGTATGGACGGCCTTCCTCAGCTCTCCCCATGAACCAGCGCTCTCCGTACCCCTATGGACCAGGTTATGACAGAAGGTACACACTAGCTCTGAGCTTCATTACATTTGCTGGAAATTATCTACCTGATCCCTGTGATTTGTTTTTGTCTTGAGAATAGAAATGATTAACATAAGAAAAGTATAATTTTAAGTCCAACCTTAGCAATAGTAGTTGGTAGTCAGTAGAAATATTTTTCATTAGCAATTTGCACATAATTTAACTTTTTGATTATTCGCATTTAAGAAAAATATTTTTGAACTCAAAGTTGGTATTGTTCTGCAATATTCATTTTTGATTTAATATTTTTACCTGCTTTGTAAAAAAGAAATAAATAAAACCTTCTTCCTTGTTTCTTGATTTTGCATGTGCAGTTTTTTAATCTTATGACCTCATCTATATGTAGCAGCCTTAACACGTGAATTTCTCTACGATGAGATCCATAAAATTCTTTATTATATTATCTTATTTCCTTCCTCTCATGTGATTTCAGGCCTGACCATATGATGAGTATGGATGGGAGCATGGGCCCTCCTGGCAGTCAGAACAGTATGGGACCTGCCAACAGTGAAAACAATATGTATGCTCCCAACAGATACCCCTCACAGCCGAGGTCAGACACCATCCACTGGGTTACTTTGATGCAATGCATTTAGTTTGATATTTGCCTTTACAATTTGTATTCTTTGTCTAAATCTAGACATGATGGCTATGGGCAGCAGTACAGCATGTCTTATGGTATGCACTCATCCGGGATGTACCCACAGCAACAGGTCAAAGACTTCTTTATTCTGGTCATTTTTGTGTACAAGCATAAAAAATGTGAAAGCTTAATGACCCTCTGTATGTTTTGGTACACAGGGCTACAAACGCCCCATGGATGGTATGTACGGCCCTCCTGCTAAGAGGCATGAGAGTGACATGTATGGCATGCAGTATCAGAACCAACAGCCGGACATGTACAACCACTACGGAGGGGGCTATTCAGGGCCAGAGCACAGACTGATGCAAGGACAGTTCTCATACCCATACCCCCGGGACCGCATGGGACCATCACAGGGCCAGCACAGTATGATAGGAGGGGGGTCCACTCCGAATCACAGCGATGGGCCTAACATGTGGTCATCCAGGACAGACCTAGGCTACCCATACCATAACCGACCTCCCTCCCAAATGCCCCCTTATGGCTCAATGGGTAGAGAGGACATGGAGGGCAGGCCAGGGCAGGAGCAGTGGCATCGACAGTCCTCTTATATGTCCTCCTCATCCATGACCCCACTCTCTGCACGTCAACCTCCCTCGTCCTACTCTGGTTCTTCATCCATGGTCAACCACCTGTCCAGAGCCCCCAGCCCAGGAGCATACCAGCGCTCCATGGACTCCAGAATGTCCCCCAGCAAAGTCCCCTTTATGTCCCCCATGAAGATGCCCAAACCTGGGATGGGGATGGTGGGTTCACAAGGCTCTGGGATGCTTCAGTTTCCACCCAATCTTAGGAGAGACCTGAACTACCCACCAGGATCTGTAGAGGCCACAATGCCGGCTCTCAAAACAAGACGCAAGTTCACATCTAAGGACACTGGTGAGTACTTAATCACACATTTTTACTGTTCAGCGCACAGGATTGAAATTGGCATACACAAAGTAAATACATTTTACTGGTTAAGTATTCTGGAGTAGTTTTATAATCACATCTAACTACATTGTTCTCTTTTTTATTCCAGGAACCCCTGAGGCCTGGCGTGTGATGATGTCTCTAAAGTCTGGGCTGTTGGCTGAGAGCACATGGGCCCTGGACACAATCAACATACTGCTCTATGATGACAGCACAGTGGGCTCCTTTAACCTCTCCCAGGTAAATTGCACTATATTCAATTATTTAGTCATTTCTGTATTTTAGATTTCCTTTCTAATTCCACTTTCTCAATTTTCCAGTTGCCCGGTTTCCTTGAGCTAATTGTGGAGCATTTCCGTCGCTGTTTGATTGAAATATTTGGCATCTTAGAAGAATTTGAAATTGGGACTAAAGTTCACAAAAGCGATTCAGAAGTTCTTTGTGATGAAAAAACAGAAGACATAATAGACCAAGTTGCCAGCCCCACTCCCAAGCTTGATTCTACAACTCTGCCTCTGCCTGAATCAACAGTACAGCAAACCCCAGTAGAGGGCAGCACAAAGGAACCAGTTACTAAAGAGGAGACAGTGCCACCTGAGGTCAACAAGGAGGTAGTGGTTATGAATGATAAAAAAGAAGTAAAAGAAAAAGATCAAGGCGAGGAAAAAACTGAACTGAAACCAGAGATTAAGGATGAGCCACAGGAGCAGTCGGCCTCCGAGCAAGAACCAAGACCAAAACAGGCCAGCAAACATGACAAGTTCCCCATCAAGATTGATCAGAAAGAGGACTTGATAGAGGACCTGATGGAGCGCTTGGGCTACATCTCAGAGTTCACTACTGGACTGCTCCACTGGCAGGCCGGAGGAGGAGACACCACTGCTCATATCCAGACACACTTGGAGCCACGAACTGAGCCCCCTGCCCGAAACGATACAGAAATGAAGGAGGAAAAGAAAGAGGAGGGCAGCGCAGGTGAAGGAGGGGAGCCGCACAAACATATCACAGCTACTATTGATGACGTACTGTGTGCCCGGGTGGATGCACTTTCATCTGCCCACCCAGCACGCTTCTTACCATCCTACCCCTTCAGAGTGCATTCGAATGGGGAGAAGGACCACATCACCCTCCTCGAGGATGAGCCCCGATGCCTGGATGAAGCGCCTCTGTGCACCACACTGGCTTGGCAGGAGTCCCTATCCAAGCGCTGTCTCTGTGTGTCAAATATTGTCCGCAGTTTGTCTTTCATACCAGGTAACGATTCTGAAATGTCCCGCCACCCTGCTCTGGTTCTCCTCCTGGGCAGGCTCCTGCTACTGCACCACCAGCACCCAGAGAGAAGCAGAGCACCCCCAAGCTTTCAGAGGGATGAACAACATGAACAAGGCGTGTCCAGCAATAAAGATGAGTGGTGGTGGGAGTGTCTAAGTGTGATCAGGGAGGATGCCCTGGTGACACTAGCCAACATATCCGGCCAGCTAGACCTCTCCCACTACACAGATACCATCTGCCTCCCCATCCTGGACGGGCTGCTGCACTGGATGGTGTGCCCCTCTGCGGAGTCCCAGGACCCTTTCCCCTCAGCAGGCTCACACTCACCCCTCACGCCTCAAAGGCTAGTGCTGGAGTGTCTGTGTAAGCTAAGTATCCAGGACGCTAATGTCGATCTGCTGTTAGCCACTCCTCCATTCAGCAGACAGGAGAAGCTCTTCAGTGTCCTGGTCAGGTACGTGGGGCAGAGGAGGACCCAGGTGTACAGAGAGATGGCCGTGGCCATCTTGTCACACCTGGCACAGGGGGAGCCCACAGCGGCTCGTGCTATTGCCATGCAGAAGAGCTGTGTGGGGAATCTGGTGGGCTTTTTGGAGGATGGTGTTAGCATGGTGCAATACCAACAGAACCCTCACAGCCTGATGCACATGGGACACCCTCCAATGGACCCACCCAGCAACAACATGTTGTGCAGAGCAGCTAAAGGCCTCCTGGCCATGGCCAAAGTGGAGGAGAACAAACCTGAGTTTGTACTGTATGAAAGCAGATTATTAGACCTCTCCATTTCATCGGTGCTCAACACGGCTGTGGTGGCCACAATCTGCCAAATCCTCTTCCACTTAGGGAAGTTATGACAGGAGGACAGGCAGGACTCGCACAGAGGACAGTAAAGTGGACAACATATCCCTGTGATTTTATATTTTTATTTATCAAAATGAAAGAAATGAATTTGTTTTATATGAAATATCCAGCTTATGAATATGTCTATTCATGTAAAGCTTCTTGGCCCTGTTAATAAACAGGTTTTAAAGCTCATTTTAATACAAATATTTACCTGCTGGTGTTGGATTGCAGTGTTCAGCCTTTAGTTTGACTTTTCTGTTTATTGTTTACGTTTTCAGCCAAAGCTGCCACCAGATATTGGTGCTGAATGAGTTTTATTTGGAGACAATGATAATTTTTCAGTTTTATAAATGCCAATCTACTCATCAACCTTTTGTTATGAAGAGTATTTATTTAAAATGTGACACTGTACAGTAGTTTGATCTTATTGCCAACAGAAATGGTGAAACTGAAACACTGACTCTATGAAATGTATGTTTTCTTCATTGGAAGATCAATTGTGCAATAGGACAAGAGAAAGTCTAAAACAGACTCATGCAATGTGCGCTTTGGGCCATGGGGAGGCAGCATTGCACCAGCCAATTAACAGAGAAGAGCCGTCTAATTTATCAACCATAGCCTTTCACCAGTTCAACTCACAGATGAGGGTTGTGTTTTTACACTTGTGTCATGTCTGTATTTTTTCATCACTGTGTATATAAACGGTTGTATATGGACACGTGTTTCAAGCATAGTGAGAGATGAGGCTTTCTGAATTATTAGAAAGAAATGCTTTTATTGTTGGTAAATTTGTTATTGTTATTATACATATTTTGTTAATGGGGTCAAATATTTGAAAAGATGTAACTGATGTTTAATGTACAAATCCTGTATGCATTGTATTATAGCTGAGAAAACAATCGCTTTGGTAATTCCACATGAAAGTGCCGGGGTGAGAGGAGAGCTATGAGGTCACACAGAGAAACTATACATTCATATCTCCATTCATGTCAATGGAATCATTCTGAACTGGCTCCGAAACACCAGAGGAAAGCCCGGGAGCTCATTGTAAACTTTGCCTTTTTCATATGACTGTCTCTTTTATCAGTACACATTTATACTCTGTGTTGCACATGTCACAAATAAATGTACAATGAACATGCGGATACACACCTATGTCGCTTTATGTCCCGACAATCTTAGGCCAATAAAACGAACATCAGCTGCTACGAGGGCTGCTGCTTTTGATTTTTCTCCTGATAACGGGTTCACAACCACAACAGAATTGTTCTGGCCAGGAGAGGAATGACATTTCTCAAGTAAACAACTTTTATTATTTTTTTCTTCATTTCTTTCTTTTTACATGTTGCTCTTAGACCCAAAAAAAATCATATTTATTTACATTTAAATTAGATACTTTTACTCAACTATTATATAAATGTGAGCAAACCAAATTCTACTTTTAAAATCTTTAAGAACAGCATTCCTGGGGTTGAAACTTGGCCAATAAACAGTCTCATCAAAGGCATGGCTTCCACACAGTGATCGTTAGCTCTGTTGCTCAGCGGTAGATCACTATAATCACTCATCTCCATCTTATTAAAGCTACACTGACGCTTTTAAACCAATTACAACATTCCTGAGAGGTGCTCTGGCGGCATTGATGGATCTTCTAAGTGTCTCTGTGGAGATGTGATTTGTGTACTTTTAGCTATGTCATGGTATCCCTGCACCTGTTTTTCAGTAGATTTGAATGGGAAGTGGGCTGCAGGACTTGTTGGTGCTGTGGGATGTGTTGGGTGTAGGCAGAGACACCCTCCCACATGCTTGGTGCCTCTGACGCTGAGTCATACAGCTCTGACAGGATGTGGCTGCCACTGGCTACACTGTTGTTAGCTCTGCTGCTTTAGCCACATTGCCTCTCACTTTGGTCAAACCAAGTCTAAGTCCTGGGGATTTGAACAAAGTCAGTGATAGAAGTGGAAATTCAAGAAGGCAAACAGAATGATCCAATCTGTATTGAGCCAATTAAAGTTAAATGTGAACTATGTAACATTTCGGGTACAGGGTCCATCACCTGATTTTTATTTATTGCAATAAAAACACCTGAAATTGAATGAATTCAAGATAAGGAAGCTGCCGTACAGTGCAGTCCAGGCAAAGCAATAACATGGAGACAAGCAGGTGGCCAACCCACCAGAAAAGTGACATAGTGTACCTTTAACAGGGGTCAATATAAGTCAAGTCTGAGTTCTAAACCATGTCAGACAGACTCCTTATACAAATCTTGAAATCTAGACCAGTCCTAGCACGAGGAGGCAAGAGATCTTGCACAGTTTTCCAACACACTTTCATAAAATGTTATAAACATAACACCCTCAGCAGTAGATGCCAATCAACATGACTTCTAAATTATGCCACAAGATGTAAAATTGTTCACTTCCCTGACATGACATTTTAAATATTATGCTGTCTATCACAACTTTGTTTGAAATGTGTGGGCTTTAGTGTGAGACTGAATACATTTTCCTTCACTTTAACAATGCGGTCTCACAAAAAGAAATGCTTTCAAGTTTGGACAATTGAAACCTTTACAGGCTACATGAATCAGAGTCAAGCGTGTGGTTTTGAAAGAAAGTGTGCAATAGGGTGCATGTGGTGGCGTGCATGTGTAGGACAGCTAAAGAACAAGCACATCTTGCAGCAAGATAATGCAGCTAATTAAGCAAGAAGAACAGGAAATGACCCTGCTTTTTCCTTTTATGTGTGTGTTTTTAGAGGAAACAAGAGATGTCCATGGACCGAATCATGCATTGTTGATAATATCAACAATCTTCCTCCTAATAATTGTCTTGCATCTCGTTTTCAGAAAGCACTTTCAGCTGAAGTGCTTTTGTTTACATTTTCTTATGGTTGGCTTTCTAGAAATAAAACCAAGCTCACACAAGACAGACCAAATTTGGACATATAGGCTTATGTAGTGCAATTCTTTTGGAATAACACTTTTGGTACTGATTGAGTAATCTGTGGCTATTAAACTTTTTTCTTTTTCTTTTTTTTAATATACTTGGGAAACTAGAAATACAACGAAATATACAGGGAATATATGTAGGCATGCCTCATAATACATTTTATGTGTTCAGCAATTAAAAGGGGATATTCAAATTATAGTTTTTGTCACTAAATTATATGATCTGCTCTCACACCAATGCACCCATGCACAGCTTGTTGAACTTTGAACAGCTTGAAGAAGTTTGACTCACTTGCCAAATAGAGGGCATAGCCTAGATTCATCATAAAAAAAAACAATAACAAAACACTTTTCTGATGTTAAAAACAGAAAAATAGGTTAAACAAGTGGCTTGTGTGTATTAATTTAAAGTGATTGTAATCTAAAATAGCCTACATAATTTTGTCTAGAAAAAAAAATTCTCTCATATTTTAGTGAGAGCCCTCATTGGCCCTACCCCTGCTTGGACAGGGCACCCTCTAGCGGTCTCCCGCCGGTCCCCAGCCCCCGGCTTAGGAAACGTCCTGAGGTCGGCCTCGGCAGCGGGAGGAGGAGCGTCTCCCTCCGTGTGAGTGGGTGCTGTTTGTTTGTGAGGGTGGCAGCGCTGAGGAGGACGGGGACACGGTGCGGAGGCTGTCGGCTGGCCTGCCTGCTCTTCTCACGCTTCTCCAGGAATGCTGCGAATATTTCCACACAGCGCGGCCATTAGAGAAAATCTTACATATTTGTCGTTGCTTGTTGCTGTGAAATTCTTGCACGTATGTCTGTAAGGGATTGCGTGCTTGTGCCGAAGAATCACTGTGTTTTGAGCGACAGGATGCTGCTGATTTTGAAGCTCGTCTGACTGAGAAACCCGTCGAGGGCTTTCGTTGGATTTTCTTCTCCTGTTTTTTCTTACCTGGCAACAGGCTCCTGGGCACATTTAATACATGACATTTTGGAAAATGGTGTTGTTCGCTTTGTCTTCGGCTCGGAATAAACCTGGATAACGAGAAGGAGTAGCTACGTGACACCACCCCGCGACGAGAGCAGCGTTCCTTGGCTGTGGTAAGGCGCACGGAGCGGCTCCACGGGGCTCAGACCCAGGAGATGTGCATCTTACTCACACGCTGCGGGATTAACATGCACCACAGGAGCATGTGCAATGATGCATATTCAGAAAACTGTATCTTTAAACTGGATGTTCAAAATTCAACTATAATCTAAGATGATAGTCAATTGTAAAGTTGGTTAGCCTTAGCAACACATTAGATGCTACATAGGGCTAGCCAAGTACAAGCTAACAAAGAAGCTACGATATGGCTGAGGTGAAGTTATTTTGCAACAATGCTCTCACTGAACTCTATATACATTGCTTATCTTTTATTGCCAGTTATCTGTTTATTTATAGAGTCGATCAGACGTAGTGTATTCTTAGATTCTTCGTAATAACGGCCAGGAAGTGTGTTTAAACTTTTACTGAAACTTTCCGCCTCCACTCGCTCGAGGCTCTGCAAACTTGTAAACTTTAGCTAGTCTCCTGGTCTGAACCGGTTTGTTGTTCCTGCAGAGACAAAGGATTTCTTCAACTGTGGAGATAGTCATCGGCGCTTGATGCATCTCGGGGTGTCTGAGTCCATGAGAGAGTGCGAGTACAGCCAGATCAGCACTCGCAGCTCGACACCGATGGAGACCCCCTACAAGAAGAAGACCCCAAAGAGGAGGAAATGGGAGTCGTTTCCAGGACGGAACAAGTTCTACTGCGATGGCAGGATTATGATGGCCAAACAGACTGGGGTTTTCTACCTCACCCTTGTGCTTATTCTAGCCACCTGTGGACTTTTCTTCACCTTTGAGTAAGTATAACACGTAGAGATTGTGGTAAGGTTGTCCTCAATGTACACGTGGGTGTTGGGAAATATCTGCTGTCATAAAACTGGCATATGGGTCAGTTATTATGTCACAGATTGTTGATGGTCCAAGGAGTAGGTTAAATGTATAACTTGAGGTTAAAGTATCCGACAGGTATGAGATTGCTGTTCTTTTCATTTTTAATCAGCTCTTTTTGCAGCATTTTTTTTTAATTATAAACAAGATTCACAATATCTTCCACAGCCACAACATTTACAATATAATACATTTTTCAATAATCTGACCACCTCTAATCTCAGTACAAACTGGTAAGAATAAGAGATAGGAGTCCCTTTTTAAAAGCATCAGATCTGGAACAGCATGTTTCATCACAAAACACATAACACACATAAAATTCAAGATTGCAGTCTGGAACATCCTTTGTTGTGTTGTTGTGTACCATAGTATAATCAGATACTATCCTGTAGCTCAAGGGCTCATGTTCACACTATGTCAGCAAGTGTATTAACTGTGGTGTAGAACATCCCTGTAGCCTTTTCAGAGTTGACACTATATCTGTCAGACCCCTGTGTGGTAATGTAGCACTACACATCGATCTCGTATCAGTTTCCACTTTGTCTGCCCTATGTTATTATGAAACACTACAGTATTTGTTTCTCTAGTTGTCGCTGACTTTTGGCCCTGTCACAAGTCCCCAGTGGCTTGTGGTGTAGATTACTCTGTCTGTCTGCGTATGCATGTTTTAATCACATCTTGTTATTCCCACTGGAGACTCTCTCTTTAGTTCACTGTTGGAAAAAGAATATCTATAAAGAGCCTGAGCGTATTTCTGGGAGTCCCTGTCCAGCTCCACATGTGCAAGAGTGTGCAGTGTGCAGCAGCATGTAGACAGACATTGACCTGTTAACTGCCAGCACAGAAGTGTAACACAGGACACGCTCTATCTCCCCATTAGACCTCCGTAATCACCCTGACATTGATGCTCTCTGAATGACATCTTTGGAGATAAGAAACCTGCAACATCATGCTATTTGAGGCTCAATTAGACAGGTTTATCAGGGTAAAGTGCTCGAGAGCAACAGTTAGCATAACAAGCAAAATAAGTGACGGCTGCACATCACTGTCAAAAATGCTAAATGATATGTTTATAAAACGTAAATTAAACGTTAAACTAAATTGCCATTCTGCAGTGCTGGCAGGTCTGCAGATTAATTTCATTATGGATTTGTGCAAGATTTATATTTTGATGAATGCTTTTGTCTATAAATGTCAAAGTTCCAGCCCACACGCTCATTATTTTCTGCAGTATAGCATTATAACTGGTAACTGGCACTATTTGCTAAGAGCTGGTAGTTTAGATAAATATCTGGTTGTTGTAAATGTTTTTTCTAACAGCACATCAAGTTGTTTACGTTTGCACTTAACACCTATTAATAGATTAGCGAGTGTAAAGTTAGGAAATAATGACCGTGACATCACATTGTTTACATATCTATTTTCAGCACAGTTTGAAGTGGGAAGGTAAATCATAATGAACCAGGCCAAATTACAGGTATTGAAGGTATTAAATCTTTTGTTATTACTAGTAGTGTTTTCACAGTACTAAAATTTCAAAATTATTTCGATACCAAGAAATGGACTCGATACTCAATACTGATTCCGATACCACAATGATAATAAAAAAACTCTTTATTTAGATTATAGAATTTAATTTTCAACATTACATCATAGTACTTTCTGTTATATTCCCATGTGGCCTTATATCTGTGTAATCGCTCAGTCGTTCAGGTAGGTTCCATAGTGGTCCATGTGCGTATACTAGTCTATGTCTTATACTTGTTCTGATACAGCTCAAGATCATTCTAAAGCTATTCAGGAAAGGTTTATTTCTGTCCTGAGACTTTTTTTTGTATCAATACCTGCTCAAATGAATATCCTGTTTTTATACTAGTTTTAGTATTGATTAATATCTGATTTTCAATATTGCTGACAACCCTAATTACTAGTTCATAGTTCCTCCTCCTGCCTTTTTTGTACTTCATTTATCTTAGTTATGGGTGTATTTTAACCCTTTGTGGTGGAAGGATTGTGGTCACCTGAATGTGACACTGTAACCTGGACACCCACAGCACCCATGTAGAGGACATCAGATGCTTCCTGATGATACATCTCCACTTCCTGTGCCCAGTTGACTGGTGTCTCCGTTGGCCCTGTGCTCTGTCCTCTGTTTGTTTTGACTACAGTGGACAGAAGCGGGAACAGCACGCGCCCCTTTTCTGTCCATGCCTTCGGGCTGGACCAGTCCTCCTGACCCCCCCTCTCTGCCGCTCCCACCCCCGCCTGTCAGCTGAAAGGAGACATTTATCGGACAGGGCGATAGTCAGCAGACCTGCACACTGGCCTCCATTGCCATTAAGTGTAATGCATTTCGATTAGATGTATTTTGCCTTTGCACTCCCGCCAGTTGTCAGCAAAGTGGAAAAACAGCCTCTTCTTCCAGTTTGTAAATTGGCCGTGTATCCTGACACTCTGCTTTAAATCACATGCTCTGTATCTGACTGTGTGCTGCTGATGTCACTCATTGACAGACTAAAAGGATTGTAAGAGTAGAAAAGGCACAGAAAATCCTTTGTGTGCTATATTTATCTTTGCTTGTTGATCTTAGAGTAGCTTGTCCATGCACAATGAAGCCTCTTAGTTACCCGCAGACTCAAGGCTGTTTATTATTCTACCTCCAGCTGCCCCCCAAGATACCCGCGTGCACTGTTGTTCCACATGTTGCTTACTCTCGCCTTTGCCTTGTTAAAGTTTACTCGCATTCTTGATGCTTTTCTTTGACGTTGATCTGAAAGGCCACAGGTTTTTTCTGAGAAGCGCTCAAGCGGCATTTGTGAAGCTGTGAAGAGGATGAGATTAATAGTTTGGAGAAAAATGTTGACAGTGTACCAAGGTTATTAATAAAGTGGTTAAAAACTCAAATTATATACACTTTTGATCATTGCCAAAAAAAAAAAAAATCCTCAGGGCTGAATTCAGCTTCAAACCACATGCTTTTACTGACATAAGATTGGTGAGTGAACCTTGATTCAAAAATCTTAATCTGATCATTGATCTTTAGAAATAACTGAATCTCGATCTTGATTAAAGATTATTGCACAGCCCTAATAGT
This sequence comes from Periophthalmodon schlosseri, assembly GCA_000787095.1. Taxonomy (NCBI): domain Eukaryota; kingdom Metazoa; phylum Chordata; class Actinopteri; order Gobiiformes; family Gobiidae; genus Periophthalmodon; species Periophthalmodon schlosseri. Next base: position 32,240 of record KN474732.1, read on the forward strand.
TCTCATTATAGGCCTGCTCTTGCCTTGTCACAAAACAGCTGATATTTCTTGCTCATAAGCCAATAAATCAACCCTCTCAAATGATTTATAACCTCCTCTTTAGTGAAGGTAATTTAAACTGGGAGGTTGAATCTTACAATATCCAAAGGGTCAAACCAATCAATGTTTGTCGGTAGCTGTCGTTATCTCTAATTTCCATGTAATTTGTCTAACTGTGCTCTTTGTATTCTGAGCAACAAGTTGCGTAGCTGTGATCACTGGACGAGGTTGGGGACATTATCGTACAAGAACTATAGCTTAGTTTTGTTATTGTCTTGGCTGAAGAAAAGCGTTTCAAACTATATTTTGAGAGATATCTCTAATTTGCAGTTTAGGATTTTGGTAATCTTTACTAAACAGTTATTTTAAAAGGTGAGGCAGGCCAGTGAATAGCTTTAACCCTTTTGACAGGTGATTAGGAGTGGTTGATCTGTTGGCTTGTTCAAATATTTTAACAAGTTTCTACTTGTCAGTTAGAATTTAGAAACACAAATTTGAACTTAATTCATTAATCTCTAATTCAGGGGTCAATTTTCCATCTTTTGACCCCAGTTACTATATTTTTCCATCATTGTTAAAGTTGAACTCTAACTTTTTTTGGAGACAAGCAGGGCCTGACAACTGCTTGTCTATATTGAATATATTGCTTTGCAATATATTCTCAATGGAGATGAGCAGTATGGCATTACACTTATCTATCTCCATGGAATCAAGCAACCACTAGGCCAACTTAATGGGCAGGTCTGTGGAGACGTGACCCTGCTCAAAGCAATAAGAAATGCATGTTATTAAGTTTAATGCCATACTGTGCAACATTTAAGGCAAAGCAATAGCATATATATATTGTGGTGTTACTGAATGCTAAAAGAAAATGCAGAATTTATTTTTTTGTAAATGCTATACAAATATAACCTTACTTCAAACATTTGCTGTAAGTATGCAAGTCTTTCTCGACAGGCAGCCTTTTTTTTAATTCCTCCATTTATCAACATTACCATATTTGCTAAGGTGTGCATAATTTATGAGTGGATGCTCTCTCCTCAGGTAATGGTAAAGTGGCGGTTGAGCTGTAGCCATGGTGTCTGCAGGGTGTGTGAGGCAAACAGACAGCATTTGTGAGGCCATTTAAAGTCAATGACTGTGTGTGTACAGAGGTTTGAAGAAGTGGCTCTTCAGGCACACTATCAATACTGGAGTGGACTCGGGTCAGCTGTCTCCTCATGGGAACAGAGGGACAGTCTATTTTAGAATCTACTTCTTTTAACTTGGACCCGGCCGATAATGACAAAATGATTATTGCTATTAATCAGATATGAATATATATTTTTTATTCATTTCTGTTTTCTAAATCACCATTGTGCTAAAACATGCTTGTAAATGTCTTTGTTGACATTCAAGTTCAAGTTTTGCACAAAAAAAGTTAATGGACTGTACATTTTTATTGCAAAAAAGCAGAAATATCTCATTATGTCCTTGTTTGGAAGATTATTTATTCATTATTTACGGTACTTATTTGTTGTATCTTTATTGACATACCGACAACACACTAGATATTTAAATTTTGCATATCTTCAAAAACAACAATTGTTATACCTAGACAATGTATATAGCTCACCTCTATTATGGCCATATATTTTATTAAACAAAATGAAGCAGTCAAGTCTTGTGGTGTTTTGGACTCACAATAGTAGAATACACTGAAGTGAAAGTATGTCAGCTCCAGAGTGTCATATAGCAGTTGCCAGAGAGTCTTTGTCCACATCATTTGAACAGTCACGCCCCTTGTAGAGGTTTCCTAAGAAAAGCATTCCTCCAAAGCCCAGTTCTGCTTTCAGAGGACTGTGTGTAAATCTAGCAGTGTAAATGTGTGCATGCTGTACTGTACGCCCTGTCACCCTAAAGAAAATTGTTCCTGCCTTGCCACAAAGCTTTTAGTTTACCCAGCCTCACGTGCACATATTCAATAATAGAGTGCTTACTGATTTATGAACATGTTTAAAGACTACTGGTAGGTTTTGTACAGCTTCACGATACCCTGATGTTGGCTGTCACTCATAAGATTGAGCATGTATGATTGTTTTAAGTTAGTAATAAGTGCTTGCTTCATAGTATTGGCTGTTTTGATTTGCTGTTAGACTAAAAGAATGCAGATTGCTTTGTTTTTTGTTTTGTTTTAACTGGGTTTTTTTGTTATTTTTGTTCCATTTCAAATTTGCATTAGCTATCAAGTTATTGCATAATATATGGATAAGCAAGATTGTAGTTGGACTTCTCACGCATGGGGAAAAAAAAATTGCCATGTAAGATAAACTTTACTGGTTGAAATTCACTGAGTATTTGCACAACCATGGCGAACCAGTTAGTAAATCCGCACATTTCTGGTCACAAATACCTGGCCTACAGCTTCAGTCTATTTGCACTACGACTACTACTAGATCCACAAAGTAGTCACTAACATTATCCCTGAAAACATTTCTTGTAGATTAATACAACTTATTTTGATCTGACAAATTTCCCTACGGGGACAATAAAGTGTACCTTAACCTTAGCCTGATAAACTGTGAGGTGTCTGACCAGGCTTTTCCTTATCCACTGAATACTTTTTTTTTTTTTTTTACTGACAGCATTTATATTTTACTAAGCACATTACTCCACTACATACTGTGCACTCATATTGATGCTTTCCTCTGGTAGCTGTCTGTTTCATTTTGTAGATGGCCTTCACGGGATGAAAGGGGAGTGGGTGTGTCTGAACCCAGGTGACTCAGAAAGGACATGCAGTTGTCAGGAGAAGAACCATCACACTGGGCTTCATGCTGAGATAAAGGTCTCTGACTCCCGCTTCAGCTGAGTTTGTGAAAAGCCAGTGGCCGCCATAAGAGGTTTAGTGAGAAATGTGATAATGGTAATCTGGATTGGATTATAGCTCAGATTAGCGCAGTGCGAGGGGCGAAAGGGTAACAAAACTGAAGCCATTCTCTTGAGACAGTGGCCCTTGTGACACTCATCCTAGACATTTAGGTCATGTATATGGTGGATAGGGCCACACCTAGGCTTAAACAGGCCAATGTGATCATTTTTGATAAGTATACTGTGCAAGCGAACTGGGTTTCAGTTTCTTTTCTTATATTGGAGCATTTATGCATTATACAATGGAAGGCAGGAAATCAATGTTGGAAGGAGCCATTATTATAGGAGCAACAAATGTTTTCAGTACACATTTAACTGTAAAATTATGGTTAGCCAATAAGTAAAAACCATAGATAATGACTATTTATGACAATGTTTTTTTGTCAGTTCTGTCAACTAGACATGTTTTTTGTTTTTTGGGGTTTTTTTTGTATTTTCTGGCCAGAAGGCTGTATTTGACAGGACAGCTGTAGTATGAACCTGGGGGGGAGAGAGGGGGAGAGACATTCAACAAACGTGTGCATTGTTGAGGTCAGTGTTTCAGAGAGTTTCTACTTTCAGCTTTTTGCCTTCAACTGATTAAATGTATAAGTTCTAATCTAAAATAAGTAGATAACATTAGTATGTTGCTAAAAGGATGTTGTGGCTTGTGCTGGAATGAGACAGTCCAGTTTGTTCACAAAAAACGTAATTTGTTAATGATCTACCAAGAACAAGCCAAAATACAATCATGGAACACCTGAAGCTCACTCACGAACTGTACCCTTTAAACCGGATCATATTTCATAAACGTACCTAATTTTAACTCCAGTTTTGACTGGGACACATTAAACACATCAAATTAAGCACTTATTCTCATCAAGTAAAGTATTTCTGAACATACCATTTTGTATCTTCGATTTTTCTTCTGTTCTCTCGTGTGTCTGTTTCCAGGGTAACCAGATCCTCTTTCACAATTTACCGTTTCTTACATTAGGTATTGCCTATCTCTATAGCAACTAAGCCCCTAAAGCCCAAAGTATGTTATGACATTTACTGGTGTGTTAGGGCGCCTCTTTGAAAAGCTTATTCAGAAATTAGTCACAGTTTTAATAAGATAACGCCTATAAAAATCAAGTGAATAGTGCACATCTAGTTGATCCCTGTTCACATATTGATAGTAATTTGTGAGGCTTGTTGTGCTGCCTGCCACCCCTTCTAATGGCTGCGCTGTTTAATCATCGTCTGATTCTCCTGACCTGTTGCTTTCTCCACATGACTGCCTTTTTATTACACTGTCCTACTCACACCTCAGAGGATGGAGCTCTGTGGACTACTCATATCTGTAACATGTATCATATTTTTAGTAGAGACTAAAAGATTAAAATAAAAAATGTGATCCCAGATCACCTTAAATGCACTTGTTAGATTTGTAGCTATGACTTTCACAGTGCTGTTGGGTTCTGCCAGGCTTTTTACACCTGTTTCAAAGACTCGTTAGCATGTCTAATTTTATGCATTCATGAAGTGAGGTGTGACCAATCAAAAATAAATGAGCGCGTGTTTTGTCAATAGTCTGCTGCTCATGACAGTGACTACAGTGTTACAGTTAGCTGTACTTTGCTAATCATCCGTGCTTCTGTTGTATGATAACATTAACCGAGTCAAATGTGTTTGGGGTTTGGATTAGCCACGTACAACAGAGATCAGGATTCGCTGTAATAGAGATTCTAAATCATGGCGGGACTTCTTGGTAAAATAGTGGCTAAATAAAGGAGTCGGCTCAAACATGTGGTCACATTTAGATATGGAAAATTAGCTAAGGATGTCTGTTTAAATAATCAGGGGTAAGTTGTTGAATGTTGACTGGTAAGATGCCATTGCACGGGATTTGGTCAACGGCAGTCAGCAGCGCCACCACTATACCTTTTAAATGGGTGAGAGACTTTTTAGAAGACGAGACAGATGCCTTAGCCAAGGTCACTATAGCATAAAAGTGTGAAAATATTGATACATACCTTTTATTTGAATGATTTGTATTTTTTATCAGCACTTTGATTATATCTGATTATCTCCAAAACAACCCAAATATATTTTTCACTATTTTCCACCTCTGCACAGTGTAATGTTTGTACAGCTCTGTGCCCCCCTGTTGATGTTCCAGTTTAAAGTATCCTCATGTGTCTTCATGTGGCAGGCCCAGTCCACATGTGGCAGCGGCAGGACGGGCTGGTGTCCACTCTGCACATGTGAACCCAAGTTGTGCCGGCGTTAGATCGGCCTTCGTTGTCTTAAGCATTAAAGAAGCAATTGTCTTTTAAATGCATCCAATTTGACCCTGTGTGGTTTGAGTGTGGGATTGTGTTTTGCCTAAAATAAATTGGTTATTATAACCTGATCAACATTTCATAAAATATTGAATACTGAAATAGCAATTTTGGTTTTTTTGATACAGATATTTCCTTCCCCAAGTAAGATTTTCTTCTCTAAAGTAAACATGACCCACCCAAACCAAAATAGTTAATGTTTCATCACTATGATCTCTCCTTATAAACCTTTCGCGTGTGAGGTCAGTCAATGAACATATGTATTCGTAGGTTCTGTTTTGCACTCCCTACAGCTGCCTCTGAAACATGCTCTCCACATGTGGATCTGTCCCTCTGCTTCGGGATGGCACCTCAGTACTGACCCCTACTCTCCATAGACCACAAGAGAAGTGCATTAGGCTGTGGTCCACCTCTATGTGATTATAGTAAACCCACCCTGGCTCAGCTTTGACAGGATTATTCTCAATTGTCTCATTAGCACGACTCTAACAAAGTGTGTGTGATGGATTATAGGCATTTCCCTGGTGATGGCCAAAGAATGACAAATAATGTAAAATACAACCAGACCCCTTTCACAGAATGTCAAGATAATCAGGTTTATTTAGGTCACAGTAATTGTTAGGAAACAAAAGAAAAAATATATAATGTTGATAATTAGGTGCAAAAATATCATCTCTAGATTAAAGTTAACTTTTTTGGAGTAAAGTGTGTTTCCCCTGACAGTTTATGCCAGATTAACTCATTCAGCAAAGTCTGATTTTATAAAGCTGGTTACATATTTGAGCAATAGTCATATTTTCGGCAGTGTGAATGAAAGAACATTAAGGTTATTTGGTCATGCATATGGTGTCAATAATATAAGTGAAATAAATGCAAAGTTGACACAAAATAATAATCATAACACATTTTATATTGTGTCTTCCCTACATGCAACTTTCTCTCATACAGTTTCTCATGTCTGATCCTTGTTGTGTTGCAGCTGTCCATTCCTGGCTCACCAGTTGACCCCGATCATCCCAGTCATAGGAGGGGTGCTGTTCCTGTTTGTTTTGGGCTCACTGCTGCGGACAAGTTTCAGTGATCCAGGAGTCCTGCCCCGGGCCACGCCAGATGAAGCAGCAGACCTCGAGAGGCAGATAGGTAGGATCGTATAGCACACCACAGAAACCTTTTGTTGGTTTCTGAATCTTTACTTTTGCAAAGTTGTGATTTTAAATAGGGATGGATGATATGACAAAAGTATTATTTTTCTCATTGACCCATCACAATTATGTATTTGATTTAGTCTTATAGAAAACAATTAAAATGTCTTTCAATATTAATTTTTGCAACATAAACAAGTTAATCGTTGCCATTTACAGAAAAACACAAAAATAGCCTGAATGAACTCTGCTCCAAAACACATGCTTCTACTGAGAACTGGCTGCAGCCCTCATGATGAAAAAAGCACAAAGCATATCCTTTGTGCGATTAGAAATTAATGAATCTCGATTTCAATTAAAATTTGATTAACTGCACAGCTCTATTTTTAAAAGACTGTAGACATTCATGGACATTTGGGAGCTTCTTAAAATGAAAAATTGTCCTGTCTGATAATATACAATATTTGACTATTTTGTGGTACCCATTCATGAGACAAAAGTATAGTAATATCAACTAAATTTCAGATTAATTTGGTTCTAGTTAATGCCACTTTGAAACATGTACTTGACATTTATGAGTTGTTTTTTGTGACATTATTGGTATCATGGGCCATGTATTGTGTATCATATGGAATCATGAGGGACCCTGTGATTCCCAACTCTACTCATTAGTAAATCTACTAAAATACTCCATGTAACACTACTTGGCTGTACATTATTGTCACGCTGGCTCAAATGGATGTTATTACCACTTTGCCTTCTTTGGCTTTAAGTCAGGTTTGAAACTGAAGATGCAGTATGTAACTTTTAAGCCAAAAATAACTAAAATAGAAACATGTTCTTTTATTTTTGGATGTTCGTATTGCACTGAAAAATATGTGTCCTTACTGTGAGCAGCACTCCACAAAACCTGACTCTTCCTTTGCTGCTTTGGCTATAATATTCCACTGTATGGCATACAACATATCTATTTCCACGGAGAATGTTCCAAGTATGGTTTTAACTCTCTGTTTCCATTGAATCATGCAGGTGACGTGCTACTGCCACCTCTAGAAAGTTACATACTGTACCTTTAAACTGTGATGGTTTTAGGAGACGTTTCAGCTTCCTCCATCAGCCCTCTCCGTGCTTCAGACCACTAGGGCCTCATTAAACAGTCTGCACTGACTTAATTAATCTCATTAGGGGACTTAAAAGCTTTGGAGAGAAGTTTAATACAGCTTACTCTTAGAAGCCATCAACAACATCGCAGAAGAACCATTTTCCATTGGCAAGTCTTTTTGATGAGGATAAACAAATTACAGGCTGAAAATATGAACAACATTGACCCAAATACCAGCCGGCCTCTCTCTCTTCCTGCTCTTCCCTCATGATTGGCTCTTGTGCTGGGGACTAGCATTAGCATAGCCGACTGCTTCTCAATTGGAATGTTTGCTCACAGGCAAATGATTATTATTACTGTGTTGTTGTTTTGTTGCCCAGAGCTGAGCCTGTTTTTAGACGCGGGAGATGAATATATGTTTGATTAATTACTTCTGGGCTGTCTTCATTTTTGTTGCTTGTTGTGGGTTGTTTTTAGTTCTCTTTAGACTTAAGTGTCAATTTTCCAAATTCCTCTTCTAACCGTTTTATTCAAACCATCAATTCTTGGTACCATTACCACTCACGTTTACCTATTTTATTTGATCACAAAATGGTTCAATTGGCTTCAGTTTTGTGGTAACATTTTGCAGTTCCTCAAATGTTCTTATTTTCAAAGTGTGATTTGGCCATCTCATTTTCATAAGGACAAACAGCACAGTGAGTAGCTCTTAAAAATGCTTCTGGGCAGATGAGCAGGTCTCTCACAAAGTGCTAAGAAAGAATCCCGTCGCCATGGAGAGCACTCTGGTCCCCACTGGGGCTTGGACATTTGACAGATGTTAGCCAAAGGACATGCAGCTGACTGACTTGAATAGTTTCCAATTCTGCATATAAAGCATTCTTCCATACATCTTTCAAAGAGGGGGTATTACACTTCTATGGGGTATTAATTGTCAACACATGACATATTTAGATCGCCATGTTATTGATTTTAAAATGCTATATTCGCTGAAAACAAGTGTGTGTTCAGTGTGCCATCACAGCACAATCGGCATGTATCCCGTTAATGAAACTGAAGCACATCTCATCAAGTTTGTGAAGTTGTAGCTTATTGTTTTGTATCGTGCTCTTGCATATGTATAAAAAGGCAGTGCGGGGAGCCGGGAGCATGGGTGTGAGCGCGGGTGGGAGCGCACCAGAGAGCTTCTAGGTTAACGTGGGCTTGTGGGCTGATCCTTGTACAAGAAGCATGGGCTCGCGTTGCTAACTGTAAGGAGTGTTCGAATGGCCCAGAGAGATCGCAAGATTACTCAAACATGCATGGATGACATATAAAATCACTTCAGGCTTGTTTGTGTGTAATGAGGGAACAACGTTATAACATGGTAGACAGATACAAAAAGTTTATTTTGCATAAATACCCCCTCATTAAATAAGTGGTATATTTTTTGCAGTAAACACCTATTCAGATGGACAGCCTTTGTGAATTAAATGATTCACAGATGAGTTCATGGTGTGAGGAAAGGAGTGGGTGTCTGCCAATGCAAACTGACAGTCTACTGTAAATGCATGTGGGAAAAGGAAACCAACACATCCCAGTACATGTAGGCCAGAGGCACACGAGGAAAACATTCTAAATCCTTTATCTATGAAAGAGTTTAACTGGATTTAAAAAAAATATATTTAACTGAGACTGTTGGGATTCACTGGAGGTCAAAATATTGGTTTGAAATTAAGGTTTACTTTGTTATTGAATGCTTTTCTCAAAGCTCTTATACTGAGATACTAGTGTGTAGGATGGAGCAACTGACTAATGGGAACAATGACTCATAGCCCTGAATATTGGTCTGCACAAAGCCAATATTTATTATTTATACCAAAGCATTTTCTTGTACTTACCGTCAGCTATTTTGAAAATGCTGTTATATGACATACAGTATAAGGCCAAGTGATTTCACATCTCACAAGAAAACGAGAGAATACGACAGGCAGTCATCAGGTGTTACACAACAGCCACATTCTGCTTTAGCTTCTTTAATTAACAACCAAAAAGCATCATTTACAGAGACAAAAGGCATCCATCTGTAGAATACCTTGCTGTCACTGACAGTTGGTGCATAGTTCACACTAGTCCCTAACAGTTCTATGACTGCTCCTCCTCTTTGGCCCCTTTATCACATCAGCGCGCCTTGGGTCATGCTTGTATTAGAATGTGTTGTTATGGGTTGAATAGTGAAGTCAAAAGAAATGCTCTATTATAAAGGTAAAATTTAACTGCTAGAAAATGTCGAATTGTTTGCATATCCCAAAACATAGATGTCAGCCTTTTTAATTTCATAGGGACACTGTTTCACAGTTTGGACAACAGAACAAGGAGATCCCAGAAAATTCAGTACGTGTGATATTACAGGCTGTAACAAAAGACAGTGGAGGCGATCTTTTTTGTGTCCACTTGCAGCCTTGATCTTGATTTTTTTTTTCCTTAGGATAATTGGTTAATCGATAATTGTGATTATTCAGGTCATACTATAATTGAAAGAACTAAAAAAAGTATCTAAAATAGTCAGTCTAGAGCCCAAACATATGTAGTCCTGTATTCTATCTGTTTATGCCACATTTACTTCACTTCATGAAGGAAAAAAAGGGTTCATAAAGCTAGCATAAAGGAATGGCAATTTATTAGACAGTGTGAAAGAAAATTGTGAATAACTGTAAAATTGTAAAATCGTAACACTAAAATTTGACATCCTTATTTTGTGTTTTGTTTGGCTTTTTTGTGTCTTCTATAACTCTTTGTAAACTCATCCCGTCTTTGTCCTGTTTTACTGTGGAGTGGAGTCCGACGTGGTGGTGTTGTTTGCCCCCTTAACTTTAGCCCTGTTTGTAGTTTGAATCTACTGCAGAGGTGCTCATTTACTTTCCTCCTCACACGCAGCAAGATGGCAATTAGTTTCCCTTTATACCCCACCAGGATACGCCTCGCATGTTTGGCTGACATTGAGCCTTTATTTAGTTCTGCTCGTGGGTGCAAGGCAACAAGGTTAGTGTGCATTATGACATCTGCAGTATGCTTGTTTGGTAGTTTGGGGTATAATGGTTTCCTCTCATCATAAGTGAAGTTGTATTTTTTTGAGTAATTTTTATTGTCCGACATTCATGGTGCCTGTGCTCTGCATACTTTTTTCCTTGAAATTATTTTTGGGAAAACATGATATACATAGGGTTAAGCAGTAGCACAAAGCCATTTTGGCACTAATTTTTAAAATATGCCGCTTGTTACCATAAGCGCGCATTTCAGTCTTGACTGGCAGCGTGGCACTTTGTTGTGATTACACTTAGAATTACATTTTATAAATGGGAGGGGGGAATAGACCAGTTTTATTATTGCAAGTTAAGTTAGTTTAGATATTGCAATTTTAAAATGAACAAAATATTAAAAACTAGATCATAATTATATACAAGAAAAAGTATGTCTTGTATGAAACCCTGCTGTGAATTTTCCCCTACTACCTTATCTCCAAAGATATGAAAGAGGTGCTCTCCATAGACACAGATAACAATAGAGACAATTTTAATACAGCCAAACTGACTGCGTTTCCTCTGCTCTGCTTTGGAAATGTCAAACACCCACACAATCCTCTCACTACAAACCCTTAACAACACACCACCATGTTTCTATGGGCTACTGTGTAAATGATCTCCCAAAGATTGTCAATGTCTGCTACACACTGGCTCTGAACTGAACTGTTGGAGGCTTCAAAATCACTAGGATTTCTCTCATTGTTTAGCTTGTCAACAGTGCAGCTTTACTCATATTAGTTTGGGGCAGTTATTCATTTTTAGCTTGTTTTTAATGTTACATGGTCATGAACTACTGATTCAGTATTGGCTCAAAAACAGAAGAGGTGTTAAATTGTGACCATAGATATGGATTTATTATTGACTGATATGACTTCCCTGGACATGTTATGAAAAACAGTCCTGGCATAAATGAATGCTCTAAAGCACAAAGAAAGGTCATAACTATTTGGTTTTGTTCCTCTAGATAATTATAAATGTAAAATCTTGATAAAGGTAGTAATGGCACTGGTATCAGGTAGTGGTATTGTAAACGCGGTATTGCCACATATGCTATTTAATGGATGTGGGGACAGATCAAATTACTCTTGTTAATATACATACAACAGGTTCAGGCACCAATATAAATGAGCATGTTTAACAAGTGTTTCTAGATATTTTCAATAAAAATACAAAGTATATCAAGTATTTTTTACAAAAAACCCAGTTTGTTCCAAGCTTTAACTGTAAATATTACAGTTAAAACTTGGAACAAAGCTTTAACTGTAATATGGAGAGAAATATGGCTAATTCTCCTTTTCTAGACGTGGCCAATGGCAGTACCGGTTACAGACCCCCACCCCGGACCAAGGAGGTGGTGATCAACGGACAGACGGTCAAACTCAAGTACTGCTTCACCTGCAAAATCTTCAGGCCTCCACGGGCCTCCCACTGCAGCCTCTGTGACAACTGTGTGGGTGAGTGACGAGACATTTGGGAGCTAAAAACTATTCAAATAAATAATAAATAAATAAATAAAATACATTTTCTCATTTAAAAATATAGATCTCTAGTATCAGTAGAAATCTGCAACTGACTTCAAGTCATACTACATGTTTACCTGGGCTGTAGAGAAATGCTGAAGAATAGTTTGAAGCAAATTGGCAACAACAAAGCCAAGGAGGAAGGTACTGAACATGTTGTCTTTCAGAGAGTGAATATAAAAGAGACCAAATCTAAACTCAAAATGGCTACTGACCATTTTACACTGATCAAATTAAAGACCTCTCTCTGGAATATTTTCTCTTTTTCAATTGAAGCAGACTAGATGGGCAGATGAGCAGTTGTAAACAAGAAAAAGGCTTACAGTATCTAGAAGTACTAATTATTTACCAAGAGAAAAGCAACATAGCAGTGCTCCAATTTAGCGTGGAGATAAAAATGCTAAGAAACTGCAAAATAATCCTGTTTCTATCCTACGTCTGTTGCTAATAGTTAAAATGCTGTAATAAAAACCTGACTCTGAAGTTTCCCCATTTTGCTGGTCTCTAACAACAACCTGTTAAATAAGTAAACAGCCACAATGGATAGGACTTCCTTTCTTAAGAGCGTAATTCCACTGGGAGCAATAGAAGAAGCCTATAAAAGTGCAGCGCTTAGATGAGGCACACTTTCACTTCCTGCATATTTTACTATGCCCACAAAGCAAGCTAGATACACCATTATAACAGGGATCTAAACAATATACTAGGGTTGTCAAAAGTATCGAAAATCAGATATTAATGACAGAAATTAACCTTTCCTTTCTGAATAGCTTTAGATTGATCTTGAGCTGTATCAGAACTTGTATAAGACCACATAGACTGGTATACGCCCATGGACCACTATGGAACCTACTGGACGACTGAGGGATCACACAGATGTTATTTAATAGTGAAAATCACATTCTTTTGTCTAAATAAAGAGTTTTTTATTGTCATCATGATATTAGAATCAGTATTGAGTATCGAGTCTATTCTCGAAGTCGAGTTTTAAATTTTAGTATGGTGAACACTACAGTATACACCATACATACATATGTACACCTACATACTGTTCATAGGTGTGTTACAGAAAGCATAGGAGAACCTTCAGGCTTTTTTGAAAGCTTTGCTTAATTTTACATTTACATTTTAGTGTAGAGAATTTATAAATACATAAATTACAATTTTCAACAAACAAGAAAAATGTATTAAAATGTATCTGAAATTGTTTTTTGTTCATACAATCCATAAGCAATACTATGCAATGCAATCCCAGACTAACATTGATTAGTGAAGACAAAAGTAGGTTGCTTCATGTCTTTAAACAAACAAAGACTGTGAATAATTAGTTAAGGAGCACAGCAGTGGTGCAATCTTGCATGTTCTGCAAGGACATAGCTGCTACTTCAAAAAGCCCCCAACTTGTAAAGCAAATCATTGCATTAACAAGTGTGCGGCGACTGTGCATGTACATGTACTTGCACCTTTATGCAGTTTTATAGTTAAGTGCACTTACAATATGTCAAACTATGATCATGTCAATCATGTCAAACTCAATTCTGATACTAAGGAAAACCTCTATGATTTTTGATATCACAGAGAAGTAAAATACACTTTGTACTTACAGCCTATATGAAACCCCTGCCTCCTTTTCATTTCCATAGTATCATAATTTTGTACTATGTTGTCCATATATGAATGTAATTTTCAACATTAAATAAGTTATTTTTGACAACCACTACCCTGGGAGTGTGGTATGGCCCCTTAAGATAAATTTTCAGTTGCCCCTTTTCCCTCCCTTTAACATTTTCATTTTACAAAGTCTCATAGTGTTGTGCTTGAACTATGTATTTTACCATAAGTGTAAATTAAAATTATGTGTATCTTTTCTGCAGAGCGCTTTGACCACCATTGTCCCTGGGTGGGGAACTGCGTCGGAAGAAGAAACTACCGGTTCTTCTACATGTTCATCCTCTCACTCTCCTTCCTCACCATCTTCATCTTCGCCTTCGTCATCACACACATCATTTTGCGTAAGTACCCGAGGTTGGACATTAGTGCAGAGCTGTTTTTTTCCAAGGATCTTGAAACCAGCATGTTTTAAATTGGTGTTGTGCAAAAGCCACAGTATTCTGGCTTGTTACCATCTTTCCAGCTGGGAGCATGGACTGTTGGGGAGATGTGTGTGACTATAATGAGAGCAGGTGAATGATTTATTTATTTTTTTGCCAGTGGCACGTTTTAGTTGAGTTTTAATGTGGTGTTTCAATAGGTTGTGTTCCAAGGGTAGGTGTATGTGTGGTGTGAATTAAATCTACAGTATCAATATAGACTTTATGAAGCCATCTGGCTAATTTCATTCAGCTGCAAAAAAGACTAAGTGTAGTCGTTTGCTCTGCCCTTCCTTCATCAGGGATGGGTTTGACTGGGGGTCTTTGATGACACACCCAGGCTCTCGCTCCTCTTGGTGATACTTAAACTTTAAGGCCGAGTGTGCTGCAGCAGGCGTTGTTCGTGTGGGTGGTGATCAGATCTGCCCTAGATCAGGGCGCTTTCTTGATTGTGTACAATGTTTGTAACATGTAAATGACTCTGTTTCTCTTTGTTTTTGCAAAGGGTCACACCGCAGTGGGTTTCTCAACGCTCTCAAAGACAGTCCAGCCAGATATCCTTTTAATCACTGTGTGAAGTTTGTCCCATACTGTCACATGTTCATATTTGTGTCATATTTGTTGGCTGTTGCTTCAAACTAATTGTTAAAAATTGTTGATTGTACATTTGGTCTAGATAGTCTAGGTCTAGAGATATAATTTTCTGTTACCTGAGAATTCTTTGGTGTTCTGCCTTTGGCTCTAAAGGGCTGTGCTTCTTTAAAGTCACAAACCCAGTGGTGGGAACAGGACTGTGCCACTGTCACACTCCAGCGCGGAGTGTGATAACTGTTTTTCTGGCAGACTTGTGTGCCAGCCCCAGCCCATAACACTGTCCACACTTTTCACAATGTTGTCTGTACTAGGAGAATCATTTCAGAGGGACTTATGGCAATATATTAGAAGGCCATATATTAAAAACTAGTCATGCTTTGCTGTGTACCACCAAACCTCCTTTTTAATGATTTGCATTGTTGTAGTTACTTCTTTTCATATATTATCTTTAATTTCATAAAAGGAAAAACTAACAATAGCAGAGCATCTCAACAGCCTTTGTATTCTTGATGTGGTGCAGAAAGCATGAGTGATGCTCTGTTGTCCCTGTCAAATGAACTGGTAACATAGAACTATTGGCAAGAGCAGAAAAACCTCAGGCTGTAGGTCACTATGCTAGAACCAGCAAAAGTTGCAGTCTGCTCTCTGTGGCTCCACAGAATCATTAATGATTTATTTTCTGTTAACTAAAAGTAAACTATATAGTTTAACCTCAAACTAAACCACATAGTCCTTAACTTAGCTTTGTTACTGTGCTGGAGGTGGTGGTGTGCTTTTTCTCAGTCTGGTCTATAGTGGGCCTCTCAGGCTTCCATACTTACTTGATCAGCTCAAACCAGACTACTAATGAGGATGTAAGTACGTCCATATTCATCTATAGCCACATGCAATATTAGAGTAAACACAAATGGCAGAGTATCGTGTCTTCATTTGGGACTTTGTGTTTGTCTAGATTAAAGGTTCATGGTCTTCTAAAAGAGGAAAGGACAACTACAATCCCTACAGCTATGGAAATATTTTCACCAACTGCTGTGCGGCGTTGTGCGGACCCCTGCCTCCCAGGTAGTGTGTGTGTGTGTATATTATATATTA
>JACM01023008.1:0-20041 GCA_000787095.1 Periophthalmodon schlosseri
CTGTACGCTTGCCCAATGCTGATGCCGTACTTTTGCGCTTCATTTAGAGCCGAGCCGAGAGTCAAAGGTCCAGCCATCTCTTCCTTTATGAGGCATACAGCCGAATTAACACTTTGTTCATAATTAACTGCAGCCTGGCTAACGCTAATCGGCTCCTAGCTTCATAATGCTAGGCAGACTGCTCACTTCAGCGATACCGCCCTCCCACTCGTCTCTCCTATCACTCCCTTCTCTGGAGTTACACTTACTGTACAGCGTCGTGCATGCTGCAGATAACGACTCTGAATTGAATTTCTCGCCGGCTGCCCCCCTAATGGCTGCTGCTGGGAGCGCGTGTGCTTGTGTATGTGTGTATGTGAGAGCGGGGGGAGGGGGTTCGCTGGTGTGTACAGTTTGGACCAAAAATGTGGCAGCCCAACAGTGAGGAACAGCATGAAGTGATTGTGCTGTCTGTCGCACAACTGCAGGGAAGATCACTGTGTTTTGCAGGCTCTAGAACAAGTCAGTGGGCGAGGGATGGGACAATAAACAGTAATATTGTTTATCGTGATAAAAAGGGTCGACGGTAATCGTTCGTGGGAGATTTTATTTAATTGCCAACAAAGATAATCGCCATTGTATCGACAGAATGTGCTTTTCTAGATCGCTGTTGTTTTCACTTATAACAAAGTACAATGCTATAACAGTTGTTTAAATATGGAGCTTTTTTCATAATATTAATATTTTAGTGTGAAATTAATAATAGGTTTGAAATCACTCATTAGGGTCTTGAATGATTATGCTGAGTATGACTCAGGCACAGTGCACACTTAGTGTAGCTCATTAGACCTAGCCTACAAACAGAAACTGTAAACAATAGGTGTTTTAGTTTCAGTGTAGTTAGCTCCTCCCTTTAGATATAAGGCAGTGTCCAGCAGTAATCTGACCAGAACTGAAGAAGCGGCTTGGATGAGCAGCAGAACATCTTTACTCCTACAACTTTTTGTCCAGTTGACAGATTTTATATTTTTCTTTTACTATAATATTAAAATTCTAATTATTAATAGCTGTAACATTTTTAAACTTTCAGCAACTTTAATAATTAGCATGATATTATCGAAAAATCGTGACACCAAATTTCAGTATCGGCCCATACCTTCAATGGGGTTGTGTTAACATGACATCACAACAGTCTAAAAGGCCATAATGTCAAATTGATGGGTTTCACATGACATCAATTAGAATTCTATAGAGGTTATGCAGATGCCATCACGGCCTTTGGATATTTATTAGTGAGGGGCAAAGGTATATGACTGTCAATGGTGAGTAATGTCCTTTTATTCTGTAAAAGCTCAAAACACATCTAAAATGTGAAAGAGCTGCTACAGCTTAGTAACATATATAAAAGTCTACAACTCTGCTAAATATTATGTTTGTACCTAATATCTAAAAGATACAACTTAAGTAAATAGTAGTAAAATCAGTGAACAGTTATCTAAACAACAGGGACATTGTAGGCTACGCTCACATTAACCATTGATACAGACTTTGAGATCATACGACTGAATTGATTACCTTTGTCTTCTTAAAGGTTTCTGAGAAAAAAATGTTTCTGAGTCCGTGTGTTGAAATAATTATTGTGGGGCAAAAACAATAGCTCCACGGACAAAAATGAAGCAGAAAAAAGAAAGAAACACATTTTGTCAGTTATGCAGTCCATAGTTCTGCCACTAAAATGATGTCAATGCATAACCTCTGTAGTCCAATAATATTTAATACAGATCTGGGGCAGTTAAAAAAAAAGTAATACAAAAAAAAATAAATAAATAAATAAATAGTAATACAGTGAGTTCTTGGGTCTAATCACTAAAAAAAGTTAAAAAAAAAAAAAAAAATAAATAAATAAATAGTAATACAGTGAGTTCTTGGGTCTAATCACTAATCACTTGTCGTTTATTTTATGTATATTTCTTATGAAAGTAAAATGTAATTGGCCCCTCATCTGGGAGTATGACATCATCACATTATAGAATCTGAAAACTACCAATAGGTTAATCATTTTTGTCATTACTGTAAATCATGAGATTTAACTTGCAGGTTGGTGGACCCAATCCAGTTCAGTGTTTGTGGATTTCTATTTTGGATTTTGTTTTGTTTTGTTTGAAAGGCCCCTGCCGATCATCAGATTATAGAACTTGAACACAACCTTCTGAGCTGAAGGATAGGTCACAATTTTATGGTGAAATTTGTTGTTTAATTGTCAGATTACAGATTTATATCCCTGTATTTACTGGGCGTATCCACATGAAACAAAAACTGTCACAAAGTTAAATGTGTTCTCTGGCATAAATAAACAATTTCTTCAGAAAATGGTGCCATTATTCAACCCCAAAGACGTGATTGTTGTCAGTTGAAAGGACTTAGATGAATATATGATGTGGAGCCAAATAATGATAAGATTCAACATTTGTGGATCATAGGTTTGGATATTTCTTCCACAAAACAGTGATTCTCCCATATAGTTATATTGATACTACAGTGACATCATGCTGGGGGCGTTCTCCATGTATGTTTATGGTGGAATGCTCAGCAGTTACCATGGTGACACAATACACACATTAGCAAGCCCTGCCAAGTTAGCATCATCCCCCAGGTAATGTAAATTCTAGAATGTGAACACAACCTCTAAATGTAAAAAAAGGTTCACATGTATAATGCTCATTAGTGCTTTTTTGTGTCTGAAGTCCTTTCTAAGCTTTGTTTACATACACTATATAAAAAGACACATATACTTTTCTTAACTGTCTGACATAAAATCAGGCTTAACTTTTCCGGTTTTAGGTCAATTAGGATTACCAAAATTATTTCTGTTTGCTAAATGCTAGAATAATGTATTTTATTTTATTTTTTTACAATTTTTCATTACTTTCTTCA
This sequence comes from Periophthalmodon schlosseri, assembly GCA_000787095.1. NCBI lineage: Eukaryota > Metazoa > Chordata > Actinopteri > Gobiiformes > Gobiidae > Periophthalmodon > Periophthalmodon schlosseri. The sequence goes on from JACM01023008.1 coordinate 2,914, forward strand.
AAGGGACAGACAATCAGACAGATTACTATGCATTAAAACTATTTGGGAAAACCCAGAGGATGATGTCATGTCTTTGGAAGTTTCTGAGGTTTATTGACAACATTTGAGTTAATTAGAGACATATCTGTGGATGTATCTGAAGACACACCTGAAACACACTGCTTCTTTGTGTAACATCATGGAAAAGTCAAAAGAAATCAGTCAAGATATCAAGAAGAGAATTGTGGACTTGCACAAGTTCATCCTTGGGTGCAATTTCCAGATGCCTGAAGGTGCCAAGTTCATCTGTTCAAACAATTATACGCAAGTATAATGAGAATGTCATGGTACCACTGGTAGCCATCATACCACTGAGGAAGGAGACGGGTTCTGTGTCCCAGAGGTGAACATGATTTGGTCTGAAATGTGCAGATCAACCCAAGAACAAAAGCAAAAGACCTTGTGAATATGCTGCTGAAGTTGGTAAGAGTGTGTCATTATTCACATTATTCAAACAATTACTGTACCAACATGGGTTGAAAGGCCACTCTGCCAGGAAGAAGCCATTACTCCAAAAGAAACATAAAAAAGCCATATTACAGTTTGCAAATGCACACAGGGATAAAAACCTTAATTTTTGGAAACATGTCCTGTGGTCTGACAAAACTAAAATTGAACTATTTGGCCGTAATGAGCACTGTTGCGTTTGGAGGAAAAAGGGGAAAGCTTGCAAGCCTGAGAACACCTTCCTACTTTGGAAAAAGTAAGAAAGAAAAAAAAAATATATATATTGTTAAAATTATTATTTCATTATTCAGGCATTTGGCAAATACAAATAATTTTGGTAATCCTAACTGACCTAAAACAAGAAAAGTTTAGTCTGAATTTCATGTCAAACAGTGAGAAAAAAAAAAGTGTATGTATCTTTTCACATAGTGTATGTAAACTTCTGGTTTCGACTGCACGTATATAGCAGTCACAAGCACAATATATCTTTATTAAATGAAGTAACTGGGGCCTTTAACATGGACAGGAAGCTGAATCCATAACGTAGGATCTTGGGAGCTATACGCTCTCCCTCCTACTGTGCTTTTAGACACCCTAGGAACCACCAGTAGTCCAGCATTTTGAAAGCGGAGTACTCTGTCTGCAGATAGGATGGGCCATACTCATATTTATGGCCTTAAATGTCAGGAGGAGGGTTTTGAACTTAAATTTAAACTTGACTTCAACAGCGGGGAAACGTTTTCTCTTCTGTTAGTTTCTGTTAATAGCCTTACTGCTGCATTTTGAACCAGATAAAAGCTTGATAGCTTACATGGAGTTACAGTAGTCCAGCCTTGACATCCTAACCTTCTTCATTTTCAAACATGTTTTCACTTTAAATTTCATTAGCTAAAGTTGTATTTGATAAACATCTTCCTTCTCTTTATGAAGCTTGTCAAATAAAGACACGTATTTTTGTGAGAATTCAGAAGACATTCAACTTGTACACATCACAGAGAAAGACAATCTGAACACACGCAACATTTTCATTTTTGGTTCCTTCCTTATCTGTAGTTAGCCATGCTGCACTACAGTCTGCACATTTCCACTCTCTCCTGTCTTTATCTTAGAAAGCTCAAAACTTGCAGCGTTATCACCCAAAACAATGTCAAGAAACTGTATGGTTTGTGGCACCATTTTAAACACTATTTTGGGTTTAGTTCATTCTGAATGGCTAGAGCTATCAACTTACAGACTGAAGGTCCCTGTCTTCAAACCAGGAGAAGACTTTTTTCCGTGTATACTTGGTTAAAACAGTGAGAATATGTTTGCAATTAGGTAGAAAATATTTCATTATTCATCTGTTATCTATGGTTTACTAATCTGATTTGGTTCATTTACCTTTGAGTTGCCATAGTTATTACAGTGCATTGTGGGTAATGAAGTAAGAAGTGAACTGGTCAATGTGTTTGAGCTGTTCTCACTCACTGACACTGTGCACAAAATGAAATGCTCAAGTTAGTCTTTGGATGTTAACGCTTCAGTGAGCTATATTATACTAAACTGTTTAAGACACACTTAGAACATTGTAGCCTTGAAAAAAGTTTGAAGACTTGAATAATACTGTAATACACAAACAGAATATAGGTGTTTGTCTTGTCCGTTTGTGTTCATATAAAGTAGTATCTATGATGATATTAAACATACATTCTTCATGTCTGAATAGGTTTTAGATGTCATCCATGCATGTTTGAGTAATCCAGGGATCTCTTCCGAGCAACATTCGAACCCTGCTTACTGTTAGCTGGAAGATTCTGTCCAACACTCAGCCCGCAAGCCCACATCACCCAAGGTCCCACATGATAATTGTTCATAAATATACAAAAGTAGGATAAAAACCCACCAAACCCATACCTACAGCTCCCACTGTTATTAATCGTGTCTGCATAAATCAGGTAGAGTCATATAAGTATCTGGTGTAATGATCGACTCGACATTATCTTGGAAACATCACATCGATTCATATTCATCTGTAAAAAAGAAAGAAAAAAAAAAAACAGACAGAGAATATATTTCCTCTGTCGCCTCAGGTCATTTGGAGCAACTCAACAGGTGCTCCTCCTGTTCTTCAGCTCTGTCATCCTCAGTGTGCTGCAGTACCGTAGTGCTGTATAGTACAGCTATTTCTCAGTCACTGCAAAATCTGGACTGAGACATTTGATTAAAATATGTTTGAAGATTGTGAGCCAACCCTTGGACGGACTGCTTGAAGCCATGTACCATAATAACACCATGCGACTGCCCGAGAACATCATCTCTGACCCCAGCCATGTCCTAAACACAGAATATGTGCTGTTACCATCCAGACAGAGGCTTTAACAGGGGCAGGCTCAAACAATCCTTCATACATCAGTCTATCCTGAAGCTAAAGGAGGAGCTTAATCCATAAAATCAGTGATGTCATGATGAGCTTTTGTTAAATTGTCCTGTGTGTTTATGTCTGTGTGTAATGTCCTCGTACTGTGTCTATGTGAGGGTTGCTGAGTTGCTGTTCTATTGCAAATTTCAGATCTAAGCCATCTGACAACAAAGTATTATCTAATCTAACAAAACCACACGCTACAATTTACGCAAACCTGATGCGATGCGCAGTAGTTTCATTAGCGGTTTGTAGTTTCCTTGTGTTGTGATAGTGCTCTGAAGGGGGAGTGACTTAGAACGGAGAGCAAATGGAGGGGGCACTCAAGTGAAACTGATTAAACATGTTAATACGTTATTTTCCGCGAATATATACTTTTCTAAATGATAAAAAGGCAACATGGTGATCTAAATAGAAGTGTAATACGCCCTCTTTAATCCACCTGTCAATCACAGCCTCTGGAAATGGGGACATAGGACACAGCTCCAGACCTACTCGTCTTTGTAAAGTTTTGTCAAAGCATGTGGTTCTGGCTGGACAGGTAACAGGTATACAGTCCTGTCCTGATATGCTCCTGATGGTGAGGACAGAAGCACTCTGTAAACACTGGGCTGCAGGCAAAATAAAGTCAATCATCAAAATGGCCACGCGGCATGGATTTCCAATAATGAAGTAAGGTCGTTTGTGTTTAATTTAGGAGCCTATAGGAATATGGAAAATCTATGGCGTGCATAATCACCTCTGTGCTGTGAGCGTACTGCGAGCATTGATCTCAGACGTCCTCTAAACAGTAGTGTGTATGATCAGTGACAGATAGGGGGCGGTAGTGATGGGAAGTGTAAGGCTTTTCAAAGGTTTGTGTTTTTTTGCTTCAGCTCATTCTGAAATTCTCATTCTTATTCTATTCTCATTCTGAAATATTAACTAACAAAAAATACTAATGATTATTTTTTTCTTCTGCTGGCGTGTTTCACACTCACCGTTTAGAGATTATTAATTATTTACATTTTAATAGCTAACAATAGATTTTGTGTCTTTTTGTATGAGTTTTTGTAGATCTGACCAGCTGAACATCCGGTTTTCATCAAATGAGAATCGGCTCTCAATTTAAAGTGCATATGACAGGTTAGACTACTCTTTTCTGCAGTTTTGCAATTTTGGTGAAGGTTATAATTAACTTCCTGGCGGGACACAGGCAGCAGACAAGACTTACGTAGAGGTATATTACCTACAACTGTAATGTTCACAAGGGCCAAAAATGTGTCTAAGTTGCACAACTGCACTATGATTGGAGTAACAAAAATAAATTACATCGCCTTTATTTTGTTAAAACAGTGTTTAAACTGTCAGAAAAAATGCCTTCCTTGTGCAGAATTGTCTCTGCACTTTGAATGGAATTGATGACAGTCGATGACACAGGCAGAGGGTTTCCATTTTAGTTTTAACTCACTGCTACTTCCTGTATTTTGCAACTTAATGTTTTCTACTTTTTTTCCACAAACTCCCACCAAACCAAGTCAGAATTAGAAAAAAAAATATATTAACCTGTCAAATGCACTTTGACATTAAGAGTCAAATGTTTGAGTCATACACTATCAGTCAAAACTTTGAACACACTTTTTCATTTCTTATTTCCTTGATTATTTACATTGTAGATTTTCACTAAAGGCATCACATGAACTAAGAATGGCACATATGGAACGTAGTAAACAAAAAAGAAACTCAAAATAACTCAAACATTGTTTTAGATTAAAACATTTTTAAAATAGCCACCCTTTGCTCGGTCACTGCTTTGGACTCTTGGCATTCCTTGATCCCGACATGACACACTTTAAAGTGGAAACCGTTTCAGGGGACTTCATCAAGGAGCTCATTGAGAGAAGCCCAAGGGTTTGTTGCATTGTAAACAAAGTAAAGGGTGGATACTTTGAGGAGCTGAATTTAAAATATAAAAAAATATCAGTTGACTTATTTAACTTTTTTTTCTTCGCTACATAATTCCATACAACTTTCATCATAAAACTGATGTCTTCTGTATATGTCTAAAATGTAGAAAGTAATAAAATAATAAAAAAAAAACCAAAAAAACAATGACACTGAATGAGAGAGTGTGTTCAGACTTTCGACTGGTAGCGTATCTGAGCCCAATAGCCCATCACTAGGGGGCGCGGTGGACGGAGCTGTTCGAACCATGACTCATTTGCTCTTATTGGCTGTTATAGTGCGCACGTCCAGCAGAGGCAGGTACAGCAGGGGCAGGGACGACACTGCAGAGATCACATTACAGGTAATTACCAAGGCCACGGATATGATTTATGTGAATGAGGCCAGAGTCAGACGTACAAACAGTGTCCATGAATCACCACAGCTTGGATTAGAAGTACCATCCCCTCATTATTAATCACCATTAGTCATGTAGAACTACCCCTAGATCTTACCCCCAATTTACAACCAAGCAGTAACAGTGTAAGTGCAGCATATGTATCGGGATTTCTTTTAATATAAATTGGCTGGACAATCTACACCAGCAATGTTATACATGCGTCCAATTGGTGTAATGTCCCTTTCTAAGCAAGTTATCTAAAAATATTACAACCATAAAAACAATCCATGACCTCGGGGAAAGACTCGTGATGGACTATGAAAAGTTTACAGTCATGGTGGATATATATTACACTTTACGATGTCAAACGTCAGTTTTACAAGGACAATTTAAAGAGGGGGTATTATGCAAAATCGACTTTTTGGAGCTTTCTACCATGGTATAAAGTAGTTCTATCATCATAAACATGCTAAAGAGGTTTTATATGTCATCCAGGCATGTTTGAGTAATCTAGTGATCTCTCCTGCATGGGAACTATTCAGATTTTCCATAATTATACAAAAGTAGGATACAAAACGATACACTACAACTTGACAAACCTGATGTAATATGCAGTAGATACATTAGCATGCTGTGATAGTGCACTGAAGGGGGAGTGACTTAGCATGGGGAGCAAAGGGAGGAGGGACTCCCAGCGTCAAAAACAAAATTGAAACAAATTAAAATTTTAATACGCTGTTTTTGGTGAATATAGCACTTTGAAAACAATAAAAGACATAACATTGTGATCTAAGTGTTATGTGTTAACAATTAATATCCCATAGAGATGTAATATCCCCTCTGTAAGAAAAGTATGGTGTGCAGAAAACAAAACTTTGCAGGCAAGTGCCTAATAAATACAAACACTGCTATTGCACCTATGTTATGCATTCATTTTAAAACAGACAGCGAAGCACATCTGACCAATTTACACTTCTTTGTCTCAAAACGAGTGTGCTTCAGCCGTGCTGCAGTATTTATGACCTGGATCAAAGTGTCCTCTTTAATTATAGATCAGATAAACTCAGCTACAAACCCCAACAAATACAAACAACATGCACAGGAACAGAAGCTGCTGACTTCAAACAGAGCTACTGCAGATGGGAGAGGCACAAGTACTGGGGCAGAGAGGCACAGGTACTGGGGCAGAGAGGCACAGGTACTGGGGCAGAGAGGGACAGGTACTGGGGCAGAGAGGCACAGGTACTGGGGCAGAGAGGGACAGGTAGTGGGGCAGAGAGGGACAGGTAGGTGTCTAGTTTAATTCCAGCACCACACTTTTATCCATGGGCAATATATTTCCACCCACCTTTTTATGGAGGACAACTGACAAAAGCTTGGTGTGCCGGACACCTGTGTCACAGATGTACCTTACAGCATGACTAAGTAAAAGAATAATGCATGAATTTGTGAAGCTACATGTTCTGGTTGTAGATAAGATAAAGATAAAATGTTATTACATTTGATTTTTATCTTATCTACAACCAAAAAATATGCCCTTAAAGCTTGTGTTGTAAATTGTTATTTATACTTGACTTAATCTGGCCAGCAAGATGAATTCTAGTGATACTGTGAGTTCACAAACTCCAGGCAAATCCATTTGGACCGGCTCCCAATGGTGTGACTGCCTATGCCACCAGTGGTTCAGACCAATCACAGAGCAGCATTGTGGTTTGGGAGTGAGTCAAAAGTTAAGTGCCCAAATGAACTGAAACAAACATGGTGACGCAGAACACCATACTTAAATAGAAATAGACTAATAAAATAAAACAATTTTGGAAGATGTCCACCAGATTCAAATATTCATCCTGACGTTCCATGTTTTCCCAATCACTTTCAGCGAGAGTCGTTCCAGATTGATAAATGTGTGGAACGAAATACCGAGTGCTGCACATGTCCATCTGGCAAAGGCTAGGTTATACTTTGGGATCCAGAATACACACATCTCCATACTTTCTTAAGATGTGACTCTGGTCTCTGGTTATCTCTTCCCGAGTTTAGATGCCTCTAGATTTGAAATAAACACACCTGATTGGATAGCTCTGTATGAGAGTGTGTGGTGGTCAGACACAGATCTTAGAGAGTAGATCAGCTGCATTTGACCCATCCTTCATTGCTGCTGGGGCAACCTGCTAAGGACTACCTTTGCTGGGTTTTTTCTCTTTTTCTTTTCAGTCAGCCTTAAAAGCCCTCCCTGTCTCATGGACTCACCAGGCTCCTGTGCTGTCCCTGAATGAGAGCCCACACCACCTACTAACATAATCAGGTAATTGTTTTAGAAATCAATTACACAAGCTCCGCAGTGATGTTTGGGAGATTCACAAGGCTGACAAGCTTTCAGCCAACCGCCCAACCTGTTTCCATGAGTGTGGTGGGATTTGGTTATAGCTTTTCTTTGTTCTCAAATAATTGCTGATGTTTTAAATATAAAGCCTGTGATGTTAAATAATAGAAAATTCAAACCTTTGTACTTTGTCATTAGGGTAATTTATACAGCAAGTTGTTTTTGTTTCAGCTTAACTAAGAAAAGGAGTTAACAAACCTACCCAGCATCAAATATACAAGTGAAAATAAACAAATTTGATTTATCTGAGGTAAATCCCATCCTACTTCTCACAAATAAGCACCATCATAACATTCACATTAGGCGAGTTTAAAGCAGAGCTAACTAACATTGTACCTCATTAAACGTCTTTGTAAGTGCTTGTGATGGTTGAATATGTATTTTCGGGGCATTTGAAGTGTCTGTCATCTCCTTCTGCTGTCTCTGGGCGGAAAACCAGCCTTGCAACGTGGCCAACACAAGAGATCTCCTGGGAAACCCTGGCTCTTAAAAAAAAAAAAAAAAATTACAATGTTATATGTTTTTGTACGTGTTTAAACTGCCTTAATTCAGCAAAAGAGAAGGAAAGAAGAAAAAAAAAGTGCTTTTGGGTCTATTTCCTGAGTGTATCAAATCAAAATTACTTTATTTGTCCCTGAGGGGCAGTTTAAGCGCATTGAGCACTAAAATACAATAATAATAGAAACACTCAAATACAACAAAAGTCTAAATGCAGCTCAACAAGTAGGGTCATCAGATCCAGTATCAGGGCAGTTTGACGAAGTAGCAGCACTCAGGACAAAAGTGTCTCTCCTCTGTATCCTCTGTGTCCTGCAGCATCACCGCAGCCTCCAGGGGGAGCCAGGTGAACTCTGGAGTTTAACACGAAAGCCTCTTCTAAGCCTCACTCTCAGTTCACTCTGTAGTTTTGGTCAGTAATGAGACCGGCCATTTCTTCTGGAACTTCTTCTGTCACATCTGGGGTGGAAAGCCAGTTGCATTGCTGTAAAAAATATGTAGCATTTCAGAGCTAGCTGGCTAGCAAAGCTATCTCCATGCAGGGTTGCCATGGATACAAGAAAAACAAACTGCTCAAATCTCACAGTTCAATAGTCCTCAAAGTTACTTAGTTCTGCTTTTAGATGACCAAAGCGGCCGCAGGAGGACAGTCTAATGACACTTGCAAATCGCTCCTGGTAATATCATGAGATCAAGGTGACTGAAGGTGACGTCCATTTGTAGCTCATTTAGGCGGGTGAAGATGTAAAACAGAAACTGCCCACCTTCACCTGCCTTTATGGACTAGAAAGCCCAAAGGCATGATGGGAAATACGGTCACAGCGTTTGATATAGTTTTATGGAGTGCAACAATTCAAGTTCATGTTTAAACATACATTTTCCCCTTTTTTACTAATCACAAACATAACCAAAATCCTCACCCAGTTTGAAAAGGAAATCATGCTAGTACGTGTGTTAAAATTTGCATTTACATACATCATACACACATCTACAAAACAGCACCAACCCACAAATAATATTAATACTACCACTACTACTACTACTACTACTACTACTACTACTACTACTACTACTACTACTACTACTACTACTACTACTACTAATAATAATAATAGTAATAATAATAATAAAAGGACAGTCAGGCCTAACCAATTTACGCATCGCCATGACAACCAGCGCTACATCATCACTTTAGTCCCTCCAGAAATTACTATTTTGGTTGGACTGATAATTGCATAGTTTTCAATGATGAAGTGTTAATATGCTGCAGACTACACATCTGAGGCGAGCAGGTGCCGCATGCCTCTGTCAGTGCTCCTCTTTCCCGTTAAACGAGAGGGCGCGCTCTCTGACAGGTGAGAAGATGGTCCGGCCCCTTCACAGTTGGTGGAGGTGTTGGTGTTTACTGGAGGTGCTGATGGTTGGTGGAGGTGATGTTTGTGCTGACTCCGCTGGGCTGCAGAGTGGGGACTGACAGGGTGAGCATTTCAAAGGAGGACACCATGAGACCTAGAAGTCTGAAAGTCTCATGTCCGTACCTGATTCAAATAGTTGTGAATAGCAGTGCAAGCCATTGAAGTACAGCGTTTAAAAAATCACAATAATTCAATTTTCTTGGGCAGTTCAGATTTTTCAAGGTGTTTTAAGGCATTTGTTTGTTTGTGATATCGTTGCTGTATTAATGGTGCAAAAGGGAAATCATTTGCAATGTACTAAACACACTTTGCGCACACACAACATTAAAATTGGGACTAAACTGGGACTTAACCTGGAACAAATCCTGGGCTAGACCAGGACTAATCTAGGACCAGAACAGGCCCGAACCAAGTCTACATCAGAAATAAACTGGGCTCAAACCAAGCAAATGTATCTGCCAGTGGAGCAATAAGAGCAATAAGTATGTTATCAGTTAATAAAGAACTAAGTACCTTTTTCCACCACCTAATTAGATATGTTATTGTTTTTTTGTAAAATGTACCACAATACAAGCCTGCTCAACTTGAAATATATCATTCAAGAAATGCAGTATGGATCACTTTAGTGTGATACTTTGGAACATTCCAGGCAAAGCAATAGCATCTCCATGGAGACAGCAGCAGCTACAGCAACCTACTTACTGAATGGAAGGCGCAGAATCCATTTTTTTCCCCATGTAGTTGAGCAAAGTTTGTCTTGCTCCAGTACATATATATTGTATAGGCATCTCTTGAGTAGAGATGGGCCAGTATATCAGTTGGCCGTCAGCTGGCTGATATTTGCACTTTTAATGCCTTGGCTATTGGTCTTAAATTTCCATTACAGTCCGATATTTTGTTTTGGTTGACCTCCTGCCTAAAGAGTACACACAAAGCTTTATTTTAACACTTGCAAATAGATAACGGCACAAAACATGACTGCACTACTTAAAGGTTTGTAATTAAAAAAAAATATATCTGTGGGTGAGTTTGTAGTAAATTTAAATGATATAATCTGCGGAATATAATCCAAATTAGGCCAGGATATTGGCCCAAAAATATTGGCAAATCTTGTCAGCCATCAGTTTCTCTGGATTCTAAACAATCAGCACTGGCCTTGAAAATACCCATATCGGTCAGTCTATACTATTTGAGATCAAAATATGTCCGCTGTGTACTGCATCTAACCATCTTTCATTGCCTGATAATCAGGAAGTGCACATTAACGTGCTAGTTGTTGTTAGCTTTACTGTCACAGCAAAATTCCTTTAGAAACTCGTCACAGTGAATAATTAGGGCGGACAGAATCCATAAGGTCAGTCAGGAATATCTTTGGACCACTGCAAACTGCTTAAAATGAAATAGTTCTGTTTTTTACATTTTTAAGACAGAAAAAATCTGGTGCATAGCCTTTAACCATCACTCCTCACCAGCCTGCTGCTACAGGCAGGTGCCCCGCTGAGTCTGCCTGATGTGGTGAGGCAGGGGTCAAAGAGCACAGAGGCATGGAGGGCAATGTATGTGTGCGCTAGTACTGGGTCTCCAAAGTGCTCTGTCACCCTCCAGGACCCGTCTCACTCTGCCCCACAGACTGCCCTACAGGCTGCCTCTGCTCCTGGGCAAAGGGACGTCATGTGGGCTAAGAGAGGGATCGGAGATATGCATTGTTTTATTCTACTTTAAAGCAGACCTATAATGCAAAATCAACTTTTCAAAGCTGGACTATAACAGGACTAAACCATAACTAGAACAGACACAGTCTAAACTAAACTGGACTCAAACCTGGTCCATACCAGGACAAATGTGACCACACCCTTACATTTATTCACATATCAAATACAATACCATTCCTGTAAAGTGGCCCCCAAGTTGGGGTCCATGGCCCTCTGGGGGGCCTTAGACGCACTGCAGGGCCATGGGAAGTCTTATGTCATTAGCAGAATTTTAAACATGGGAGGAACTTTTACAGAGTTCAGGATAATTTATGAATATAGACAGGATGTGATAAAACAAAGCATAAAGAAAGCACAGGTCATGGCAGCTGCTCCTTAAACAGCCGACAGCTGCTCCTCAAACAGCCCGAGCAGAGGTGAGTGTGTGCATCTGTGCACTTTCACTCTCATGACCGCTCTGCTCCGGTGCTCATGCACCTTTCTCTCATCTCCCCTGTTTCACACTTGCCTGGACACCATGGCGAGCACTTTATGAGAAGGAGTGGCGAGCAGATCGGGGCTGCTGCCAAGCACTTTATCCATGTATATGGATATAAATGTTTTTCTTTCTTTCTTTCTTTTGTTACTGAAAATGAAAAGCAAGACACAGTTCCAATTTGCATGATGCAAGATTTGAGTTGAAAAGCCTAGTATGGACAGACAGAGGGAGAGGACTCCAGTTTGTGGATCTGTCTCACCTCACAGCAGCCAACACGCCTCACATGACACTCAGACTGTTCTGGACATGTGATCTCACCCACCAGTGTCCTGTGAGCATGACTGGACCGAACAGAAACTGCACCCATAACCTTAACCAACCATATTATTAACCTAACCTTACAACTGCAAATCCTGACACACTTCATTTCTGAAGCGCACAACTGAAACTGAAATTTACACAGGAAATCGCACAACTGAAATTTATACAGGAATAGCACTAAAAATATGTAATAGAAGTTCTGTTTTTTATGAATCATTATTCAGATTAAAATGTTCTATTTCTGCCTGGAGTATCCATATAATTGTCCTTTTGGATCATTACAATGTGTCCATGTCTAAATGCAGTGGGTGTGCGGTCAGGTCGAGGACGAGGGACACTTGTGCTGGGGTTGGCTCCTCTTCACATCCTTCTCTCTAAAGACCCTGATACTGCTCTCATCACAGAGGCTTTGAACAGCACTGATGAGGAAACTCAAAGCTCTCAGCCACAGAAGCAGCACCAGACACACCACATAAAACACTATTCACCTTGCAAAGCCATCACAGGGGTTTAACATTGAACAAGTTGTCAGCAGTACTCCTACACTCCCAAATGTCACTGTTTGTGTTTAGTAAAGACAAGCTTCTAATTAAAGAGGCTGCACTCTGAGTTAAGGTTACACATGTCAGAGGATACACTTAGAACACTGTAGTTCCCCGACTCTTTTCAAAATGAACAAATGAGAGCAGAGGAGTAGATGAGGAAGTTTTTTTTTTTTTTTTTTAATGAACTCTGTTTCAGCCTAATGTCAGAGCACATCCCACAGGATGTGTCAGAGCTGGGGTTTAGTCACAGCATTCTCACAGCTCCAAAATCTGTGGAAAATCTGCAGTTAGATGCAAGTATGGCTGTAGATCAGGTAGTGCACACATGGGGAGTGTGTGCTGAGAACAGAGACATCAGAGCAGGGCAGGCTCTCTCCTCTGCTTTAGTCTTAGCATTAGCATGCTGCAGGCGTGCATACAGTGTTTGTGAGTGTTCTGGGAGGGGTCTTTTGAACACGGTTTTGTTAAAGTCTTTTCACGCTCCATGTGGCGACGGATGCTGAGGTAATTTCACACCTGACCGGCCTTTTGCCGGATCTGCCGACCGGCACCGAGCCCTGTGAGGTTGCCATGGAGACAAGGCGCGTTAAGTGAGTGTTTAACATTGGGCTGTGGTGGTGACTCGGGGCAGCACAATGTGTCATCAGGACAGAGCAGGAGGAGCTCTCACATGTGAAGTCTAATCACACATATGTATGTGACTGCAGAATGGTCATATCAGGGACATCCGACCACTCTGCTCTGTGTGAGGAACCTATCAGGGACATGTGACCACTCTGCTCTGTGTGAGGAACCTATCAGGGACATGTGACCACTCTGCTCTGTGTGAGGAACCTATCAGAGACATGTGACTACTCTGCTCTGAGTGAGGGACATCTGAGCACTGCTCTGTGTGAGGAACCTATCTGTGCTGTCTTTGTTCCCACTGCTGCTTCTTAAAACTGAGACCAGGGACACTCTGCACACTGCTGTGGCACGTACATTACTGTTAAGCATAGCCAATATAAGGTTTTGGGAGAGGCAGTGGTTTTGAGAACTAAGTACACTTGCAAACACTGTGTAGAAATTCATTCATAATAATGCATTAAGAATTAGCTGTCAGTTAACTATATACATTCATACAGTTAATCTCATTCCAAACTGTACCCATGCCAGCTGTGTGTTGAGGAGAACAGACAGAAACATGAGGATTGTGCTTGTGCCTGATGAGTTCCTGTGATAAAACGCAGCACAGAGCGGTGAGGTCAGGCGTTGCGCTAACATGCCCACAGACACAGCTCATAATTAGCTTTGGCACTGTGTCAGGCCTTATTTAAATACAGTTCAGTGTGTGTACAGACCTGCGCCGCAGGCTCCACTGCTCTCACTATTCCTCTGTTTCACTTAACCTCAGCTTAACATCTCGACTGTGCTGGTCCACCTCCAGCAGCTGCCTACGCTACCACCACACCACACACCATCTCTGCTCTGAAGGTGTATCTACTCCCACTGCACACATGAAGCAGAACCCTCTTTAGACAAATGAAAGAGCAGGCTGCTAAATATTGATCAATGGGACTTCGATCCACACAGCATGACATATTACTATAGTTACAGTATGTGACTACTGGTCACATGACTGCTGTTGGAGGGCAAAGACAGGACCCCGCCCCCTTTCTCCAGCCGCAGTCTTATTGGGCATTCACAACTCAGCTCCACCGCTTCTGTGCTGACAGGGACAGTCAAGAATAGTTTGAACCAGGCTTTTCATGACCAGGGCTGTAATAAAAAGTATTAGGACCTAAAAATGGTACTATAACTTTTTTTTTTTTTCTTTTAATAACAAGTCTTGATGCCTGGTGGTTCCTAGGAGATCACAATCAAAAGTTACAAGGCATTGTCACCAAATGAAAATTAAATAGTGTGAATACTGTAATACTGGCACAGGACATGTCTCAAAAAATTAAGGTCTTTGTCCCTGTGTGCATTTGCAAACTGTAATCTGGCTTTTTATGTTTCTTTTGGAGTAATGGCTTTTTCCTGGCAGAATGGCCCAAGGGATGATGAAAACCTTTTATTGGCTATTAATTCAGAACACAGCATAAAAATTTGATGTGAAAATTCATAAATTGTTCTTTCAATTATGATGATTAATTATGTTTTCTTTCATTTTTTTCTTCTTTTTTCATTTTTTTTTCTACATTTTTTACAACATTCAAATTATTGTATTACTGTAAATTCTCTATTTCATTTGAGCAATTTAACAATCTGATGACACGGATTAAATATGTTAAAACCTGAACATATACACATATACCTGCAACCTGAACATTATTTGAACCAAAGAGAGCTGTTTGGTGTTGTTTTTTTCAGACCAACACAAACTTATCCCAGTGTTCATCAGAGTCTGGAACTCCGACTGGTAGAGGGCTCTGGCTCAGAGAGAATAGCTTTTACATGTGATTAGAAGATTACATCTGGCATTTGAGGCCATATGTGGTTGTTTCTCCTTCCAGACTGCTGCATGCACGAAACTTCAAGTTGCACTTCAAACTTCTCTGATAACCTTCAAAACTTGCCCCACAAAATGCTTGCCTTTATAAAGCACAATGACCATCTTTCCGACCATCTCATCTTTATGCTGGGTGAGCTCACATTTAAGTCAACTTCAGAGGGCTCACCACACTCACAGGTAAGTCCATTGTGGTGGCAAAAATAGGACACGTCTCTGAAATGGATCTTTCCTGGTTTAGTTGCTGTCACTTGGTGAATGGCCATGGTGCCTTTCACAGACAAGGCCTCTGGTACAGCCTTGTCAATTTTGGTGATGTCATCTTCTGAGATCCAAAAGAATTCCACACAGGACTCTGACTTTTTCAGAAAGTCAAATACGTCTTGGGGAGTTTGAAGATCACCTCCCTGAAGAACAACACTGTAAAAAATTACGCTACAAAAATGCACTATGTAAAAATACACAAATTTTCAACTGTAATTATCTGTTTTAGTGAGAAACAGTTGATTACCGTGGATCTTCACAAGAAACATTCAAATTAACTGGCATTGATGCCAATGTCAAAATTTACAGTAAAATTCAATATTTGTTCATTTTCAGTCACATTGTTCCTATTCATGCATCGTGTTAGCTGTAGAGAAGCACAAGTCATGTGAGGAGCATCTTCAGGCATCAGGGCACAGAACATACTTTATCTTGCAGATGCAATCTTGAAAATAAATTGAAAGGACCAGGACATAACTACTTAATATTTTGAAGTAGTAAGATGAAGAAAGGGATTTTCACTAGGCAGATGGGTTTTCTTGTAACTACTCTTGGAGTAGGCTAATCTTTTTTTTTTTTTTTTTTTTTTTTTTTTTTTTTTTTTTTTTTTTTTTTTTTTTTTTTTTTTTTTTTTTTTTTTTTTTTTTTTTTTTTTTTTTTTTTTTTTTTTTTTTTTTTTTTTTTTTTTTTTTTTTTTTTTTTTTTTAATTTTCATGGTCATGGAGGAGGAGACAGTATTTCTGGTGTGAGCTGGTTGAGTTAATATGCTAACATTTTGTTTTGCTGTGAGATAAAATTTAAGTTTTGAACTTTAAATATTCAAGGAAGAATTAAATTCCTAAATTGTTTTTGTGCCAAAATGTTAGCTTGTACTATATGTTCCAAACTTTGCAGCAATACATCTGGTTATATCAGGCACATGCAAATGCACAGCTGTCTTCCCAGGGCCCTTTTTTAAGTGTGGTTTCTCTGGCTGTACAAGAACATTTACCTATTTTGGAGGATTTAAAAACAAACAAACAAACAAACATAGCCATTCATGGAATATGACAACGGTACATACTGAAGGACCTTTCACCTACAAAACTGACTTTTGTAATACAATATGTGAAAATATAACAGCTCTCAAATTACATTTTAACTGCCATTTTAGACAGGGTAAAACTGTAACATGTTCTTTTAGAGCTTGTAACAAAAACTTTAGAAAAAGATCAACATTCACCATCCATGTGTCAAGAAATCCCAACAAACACCACTGTAGTCCAGCTGTTTCATGTCCAGAAAGCACCACTGCTACTGAATCTGAAAATCCAGATCAATTAAGTTACAATGAAATGGAAGTTGTTCCAGAGAAGGCAGATGAGGAACAATTCATGAGACAACTGGCCTTGTTTTATTTGAAAATGCAAGGAAAAAATATTCTTCCATCCCCAACCATTGAAACCATTATTGAACATTCAAGAACTGCATGACATTAACCAGTCACACCTATTATCAACACCAAAGGAGAAGATTCTTTCACTTGACCTGTCCGAGGCAGATATTAATTCTGTCATTGACATTTTTCAGAGTGCTGATGTTCTCCTTAGAGCATACAATAATAGCACATTTACAACTGATCATAAGAGAAAACATTATTTAAAGAAGGAATTTCATTATGTGGAACCAGAATTGATTTATCTTGGTCAAAATAAATCTGGCAATGAATGTTTTGCTTATTATGTACCTGTGAAAAACACAACTGAAGCTCTTTCAGACATCAGAATCTGTAATGGAAGAAATTAAAGAAGTCCATCCATCCATCCATCCATTTT